>JASFAT010003352.1:0-127200 GCA_031353405.1 Baronia brevicornis | reverse complement strand
TTAATCTATATAAATAAGAATTACAAAAGACTTTTCCCACCAACTCACATCAATGACGTTGTGTTTTTATTTCATTTTCATAATCTTATATTATTATCAGTTATATTGTTTAATTGTGGTGGCGTATTATGCAATATAGTTCGATTAAGGTGTAATAGTGAAGTGATATGAAATACATTCGTGTATAGTAACTTTTTAAGTTGACTGAAAAAGTCCATAGAGGGTTTTGGTAAAATGGCCACTATTTTATCAAGACGTAACGTGATAAGCTGACTTGTTACATTTGAAGAGATTGGATATTATTGTATTTTACTTGACACTGGTATAACAGTTGTGACTAATTGCAATCAAAATAAAAAAGTATTACAAAATTGGTGTTAGCCACTCCACCCATGCTGGTGTGTGGACAAAAATTTGTACGTTTACTATAAAAAAATTTAGCCTACTCGTATGTATGTATTTTAAATTCTATTATAATTCTATTATATTTTAAAGAACAAATAAGTATTATAAAAAAAATTAAAATCAATTCCTATTTTTATATCCTGATAAACATCTTATATAAGAGAATTTTTTTCTCTCATATAAAACTAAAATTAATTAATTAAATTTAATTATTGAATTAATATTTAAAAAAAAAACTGTATAACATCAAGTGTCATCCACTACAAGTTTAAAGATTACATAAATGGCTAATAGATGCCAATATTTATAATATTCAAGACTTTTTTGCTTTAAAGAGTCGACCAAATGTATATAATAGATAAATATATAGTGTAAAGTAAAAAGTGATATATAAATGTAATAATAAATTATAATTTTAATGATATTATAATAATCTAGCTATGTTTTTAGATTTGTAATAGTTGTTTTAGTTATTTCTAATAGTGTGTCATTATTAATGAAATTTGTACGCCGTAAGTGGCAATGTGATGGAGTTTTGATACGTCTCTTTTTTTCATCTTGTTATAACCTCACATTATACAAATAAAGAATTATTATTATTATTAAAAAAAGTATTTGAACTTGCGTGTATGAATAAAAAATATTTTATTAACTATTGAAAATTGAATAAGATATATAAATAAATATATATAGGGAGAGTGTGCAATAATATTGGGAACTGAAAAAATCCCAAGCAATTGCGACTTTTATGACTTCTTTCCGTAGGGGTAGGCAGAGACCACAAAACTCCATCTGCATTGAGCCCGCCTTACTTTCTTTGCTCCATCCACACTCATACAAGCTCGTCAGTTAAGGGCTCGTGTTACTTTTGACCTGGCTTTTCTTGAGAACTTCAACAATTTGGTTAAAGTATGTTCTCCTTGGTCTTCCCCTACCGACCCTTCCATCCACATCTGCAACCTAAATTTCTTTTATCAGCAGTCTTTCATCCATCCTCTTTATATAACAAAATCAGCTAAGCATCCGTTTCTCAACTTTTGTCACGGAACTTTTACTCCACGTCGCCCTCTTATAACTCTAAAAGACAGATGATAAAGAAAATAAGCAGTTGTTCTAACTTCAGCCCAGGTAAACACATATAAATAACTTCTAAAGTTACCTTTTTCAACAAACAATGACTCAACTCCCGGCTGTGTTTAACAAGAAAAACAACACACGAGAATAATATAACAGTCTTCACAACGACTATTTTTAAAAATGCATTATAACGAAATGCTATTTTTAAATTAAACGTTATTTTATATGCGCCAAAATATGTATTGAGTTGTCCGGAAAGTTCGTGCCGATTTTCGGTGTGTAGCGCGAGAGACCTGACTGAATGTATCACAATTATTGAAAACAAATGACATGTGTACATATTCTATAAGATATAGCTTCAGTCATATTTGGAAAAAAAGTTTGGTTACGATTCGTTAATTTTTATCAGTTTTGTACGCTAAATAAAGTGCATTATAGGTATTTAATGCTTTTCTTTTTCCGAACGAGCAAAAATGCCACACAAGCGGCTAATAAGATATATACTATTTATGGCGAGGATGCTGTAGCTGAAAGGACTGCGCGAAAGTGGTTTGCTCGGCTTAAAACTGGAAATTTCAACCTGGAAGATCAAAAACGCTCAGGTAAGCTGTCCACCACAGACGAAGATATTATTAGAACAGAAATCGAGAACAACCCACGCTCGACATTACGTCAATTAGCGGAATGGTACCTCTATAATTTAATAAATGTATATTAATATTTAAATGAGCTGCGTTTTATTTGTCCTATAATATCGGCACGAACTTTCCGGACAACCTATTAATAGTATTTTGCGTTTATGCCGATACCTGTAATTTTGTAACAAGATTTATTACTTAATAAATTAATGTATTGTATTATATAATGTTTCTATTATATTGTTGCGTAACACATGAAAAATCGATTTTAATCGTTTCATAGAAACAATGATTTTTCATTTTGAAATCTAACAATCCTTGACAAGCAAGCCATTACAACTTTAAAAAAAATAAATTGACAAGACGTCCGTCAATGTGTGACAAGAATAGTTAATATAAATTAGCTGCGCGTGGAAACGAGACAGGATGATGGAATAATAGGAAAAGACTACATTTTCGAATTTTGCTAGAACTTTCGATGAATATACCTATATAAAGGTGCGACGGTGCGTCGAAGGGAGGTTTAAAACTTTAACACGGAAGAAGATCGGACGAAAATAGTAGAAGAGAAGAAGTGGATGTGCAGTGAAGCTTGTGCTTCAGCACTGCCTATGGCACTCCGGATGTTTATGTGCTGCGTTGATTGTTTTCCATCAGGTGACACGTCTGCTCGTTTGCCTTACTATACTATAAAAAAAAATCACGATATCATCGGCAAAACGAAGGCGTTACCCCACCGTTTACATCGCTGAAAGCCACTTCAGAATTAGGCGAGGCATAAATAGAAATTTTGTAGCGAGCTATTTTATTCAGTACCTAGTCTGCAGTATGTACGTGACTCGATTGTGAATACCGCTTCTCGTATGTTTTGCTGTGAATATTTCAAATCGTTGAACACATTTGATTTAAATTATGTCATTTTATTCGAATAAACCTTAAATAACTTAACCTATACGTGCTGTAAGAGAATTATTGTTTCATGAGCGCCTCATTTGATACCTTCTCATATTTTAATGATAATTTCTATTACATACATTTTTCTATTAATATTTTGTGAACAGTTTGAACATTAACTTAGCTAAGATCCGCGACAAGCAAACGAAAACAGACAAATAATATTAGGTTTTAAATTATTATTTATTTATTTAATTATTTTTATTATTTTTCTGTTTTTGTTTGCTTGTTTAATGTTAGTATGTATGTAGCTAAATTAATATTCTAACTGTTCACATTCTTATTTTATCAAGATCATATACCTATGTCTCACTGCTGAGCACAGGCCTCTCCATTTCTGAAGGAACGGACGTTAACCCACCACAAATTTTTCATTTTTCCATCGATTTTTTTTTAGGTTTTCCTTATATTTTTTTATTCATAAACCATCCCTATATTATGGCGAAGAAAATAAAAAAAAATATTCAAGTCGGTCGACCCGTTTTTGAGTTTTAGCAAGACTTAGAAAACAGCTCTCCATTTTTGAAATATATTATATGTATAGACTATTTGTTTTTGAAATAAACGCATTTGAATGGATTTTCGTTAAACCAAGTAACTTTCTTACGACCAACTATACAGATCTCTTATACATACAAACAAAGTCATTTTAGAAACAAAAAGAGACACCAATTAGTCTCTTTATATAAACACGACACTATCTAGTTTAAAAAAAAAGATTTTTTTTCTATGTTGCCAGCACAAAAACAATGTGATATACAGACGAACTTGACACGAGAAAAAAAGGAATCAAAAATTCATTCTATAGCTTTATCCATTCGAGCTTCGATGAAGGTAAGATTTAAAAAGTATGTGTGTTGTGTAGGTCCCATTCCTATATAGATTTTTTTAAGGAAACGAAAAGCAACAATGGGAATTACCTGAAAGGATGCAACCACCGTCAACCTCTGGAGAAATTATAGCAATCCTGCGTTGCCTACCGTTAAGGCTTAATGGGAGGTGAAGAAGAACGACCAAGAACTCACCCAACGGCTTGATTCTTTGGCACAGTGGAGAGGCTGTCATTTCTCAACATCTTCTATCATTTTTACCATAAAGCACTCCTCCGAGAAATTGTTCCGAATAATTCCTGCCGCACAAATCGCTGAAAAGGAAATTTCGTCTTCACCATCCGGATGAGTGGCGGTTCAGTACGGTGCGTCTCTCCAGAAACTTGTATAGGTAGACTATTACCCTGCGAAACCAGCTTCAGAGTTGTTTCTCAACCAATGCCATTGTGACCTTTAAAAATAAACTGCATTTCTCGTAGATCGTAACGGATGGAGATACGGCCCTACCCCTACGGGAAACAGACGTAACTATATGTATGTATGTCATATGTTATTTGAAAATTACCCAATTTTATGTAAATAAATAAAATTATTATAATAGCTCGGTTCAGTTCTGCGACACACGCTTGACGAGGGCTCCAATATGTTTTAAAAGTATTAGTGAAAGAACTTTCGCGAAAAAAACATTTCCCTCGAAATAAACTGTTCGTTTATTACAATCGTAATATTATTCTCTAGCACGGCTGGTAACACTTAAATGAAATATTATAGCGGAGATGAAATATCGTGAGAAGGAAGCGAAAATTATGCTAATGGCAACACAGAAATATGGACCCGTTTGAAACCTTTTTTATACTTACTCAAATGACCTAGTCTTACTTATATAAGTAGTTTGAGTTGTTAACAGTAATGACGTGGACTGTCAGAATTTTTACTCAGCTAAGATCCGCGACAAACAAACAAAAATAGAAAAATAATGTGTGTTTTCTGCTGGAAGAAGTGGATTTAAGGGGAACTTAAACTAAATCTTATCGACAAACGGCCGTCAGCAACTCACCACTAACAACAATTATGTTAACGGTTGTCTTCCGTAGAGTCCACTATAGCTGATGATGCCTCGTGTTCAGGCGAAACACGCGTCGTGTACATTGTGGAGTGTGGGAAGTGGAGAGTTGCTGACGGCCATTCTTCGGTAAAATTTAGTCTAAGTTCCCCGTAAATCCATTGCTTCCAGTAAAAAACACACATTATTATTTTTCTATTTTTGTTTGCTTGTCGCGGATTTTAGCGAAGTAAAAATTCTAAATGTCCAAATAGTATTGGATTTTCGCAAAATAACGCCTGACTTAATTAATCAACCAGTAATGACTGTAAAGAATTATCTGATAGATAACGCTGTATGTTTTTTTACAACTTTGGAAGGACTTGAGTGCAGGCCTTCAAGATACAGATTAAAGACAACAACGACCATAAAATATAACATTTATAGACTATATTAAATGACGTATAAATACAGCAGAAGAAAATAGCTTTCGTGAACATATATGTATATTATTTAATTATTTTATGCAATAGACAAAATGATACAGATTAATTTTAAATGTATTTTAGCGCCATCTGTTGAAAGATGATGTAAGAATACTGTTGGTTTATACATATAAAATAATTAGATTAATTGTAATTTGTATTAAATAAATTATTTACAATTACCTACAAATTGATATAAATACAAATGTATTTTGAATATTGAGCTGTATTTTAAGAATCATCTTGCAGTAATTTCATTTGTTGGTTAAAAAAAGATATTGCTATGCTGAAGCAAATCTATTTTCAGACACTTTGTTCATTATAAATTCAGTAGGGGCGAGATTCAATTAAATTCTAACAACCATAAAAATACATTATTTTTTATCGGATAGGGAGGCATTCTATACAATAATATATTTATAGGCCTATACAATAATATATTTATTGACCACGGTACAGAAACTTTCGATATTTTCAATATCAAAATCCATCAATTATAGCGATCGCTCCGTGATATCTTTGACTGCCGATAGATCACAAAAATATTGTTATCCTTCTTTTTTATATTTCTTTTTTTTTAATTTAATTTTATCTGTTCATTTTTATAGTATTTCATTATTACATAAGTAACCCTTTGTCAAAATGTAGCCATGCTGTGCGCAAATTTAAAGAGTTATAGTACGGGCGTTATTAAGTTAATATTATATTGTATTCTTCAAGACTGTAACTTGTTTTTGTGTCTAATAAATAAATCTATAAATCGTGCAAGCGTTTAGATAGAAAGCAATGAACTTCGTTCACTATAGTTTTGCAAATATCTAAGGACGAACGTCATGCGTGCCTATGCATAACATACAATGCGTTTCCAGCCTTCGAGATACCCATAGCTGCCTCATCCGTCGTCAAATGAACTACTTTAAGTACGTTACTTTGCTAATGTATAAATAAACAAATTATTGTTAGGAGTTATTAAAAACTAAAATTTTTCAAAATGCCAAACAGCCATTATTTATTAAAAACAAACGATAAATTGTATGTTTTATGTAGATTCTTATGGTGACCATCGTGTTCCTTGCAATTTGTTTGTAGAGTTATTTTGCACTCTTGTAGTTCCCTTTCTATGTTTGTTTTTACATTGTACACAGATTCTTTGTCTTCGTTATTGACGTCTACAAATAGATCTTTATTGTACGCTTCTTTATAGTCTTCAGTTTTGTCTAAAGGTGAATCACTTTTGATTGTCAATTTTAGATCATCAAGATCGAGATCTTCTTGAAAGATATCTTTGGTTTCAGGCCCAGAATCCGAAATTGGTGTACTGCTATTAAATTCTTTTGTTTTTCCATTTTCTGTGGTTTGATTATCATCTTCAGATGGAGAAATCGTCTCCAGCATTACGTTTTCTTTTAAATTAAGTTTGATGTCTTCTAAAGTTTCCCCAATATTATTTCTTTCACCAAAATTATCAACATTATTTTGTAATAAATTATTATGTGTATTTTCGTGTGAATTTAAATATTTTATCGTCTCTTCACTATGATCATTTGTTTTAGAATAATCTTCCGATTTATCAACACTTTCAGGAAAATGTTCATCTATAATTTCACCTGTAGAAGGAATTGCTTCTGTATCATATTTTTTTACAATTTCATTGAGTGATTTGTCTAAATTTCTCTTTAAATCTATAACTTGAGGCTCAATATTGTCATCATTTTCTACATAATTGTTTTCATTTTCTGGCTCTGTAGTTATTGGAGTCTTTAAATTTTCCAGGATTTCATGATTTGTGACGTCCTTTGTGTCAGAACTTAATACTTTCATTATTTCGTTCATTTTTTCATTAGAAACATCTAAATCTTTTCCATCTTTATTGATTGGTAATACACGTTCGTATTTACTATGATCACCGTCACCGTCTGTAAGGTCAGGAAAATTTGATGCCGTCAGAATTATAGCCAGAGGTCGCATTTTATGTTTCCGCCTATTAATATTGAAGGTCGGTTTACTTTCAGCGAGTTTCATTCCAGTTTTATTTGCAGTTTGTGTGAACGGTACAATTAAAACGTTTCTAAAATCATTTTGATGACGATAAAAATCGTTGTCGTGTGCGATTGGCTGTAACGAGTCCTGACGTTTCCCGTCGAGTGGTCTGGCGATGTGGCGACATGAGTACGATGAAACGTGTTGAAGGATTATGAATTTGAGTGCTGCGGGTGATAAACATATATTTTTACATTATTATGAAATTTAAATTCAACGTTACACATCTACTTTATTTAAATGCGTTAGTATATATAACAACGCCATCTATTTCCTCCGCTTTGTACTACAAAATTGATTATTTAATTAGATTACATCACATATCTTGTGTATGTTATCTGTGTGTGTATACTAGGTATATGACAATAAATCAAGAGTTAACATACTCTTGTGTTTCACCGGTCACAACAGATATATAATGTTATCATATTTTACTTGACACTGGCATAATAGTTATAGCTAATTGCCATAAAAAAACAAAATGTCACAATTAAAAATACTAACCCAATTTATGGTTCACATATTGGTTGATTATTTTTAATTGTGATACTTTCCTCAACTCATGTTTCGCTGGTCACAACAGATACATAATGTTATTTTATATAATTTTACTTGACACTGGCATAGTAGCTATAGCTAATTGGAAATAAAAACAGGAAAATATCACAAATAAAAATATTCTATATCTCTCAAGTTAAACTGGTCTCAACAGATATATGATGTTATCATATTTTACTTAACACTGGCATAATAGTTGTAGCTAATTGCCATTTAAGAAAAGGAAAGTGTAAATTGACAATACTCACCCAGTATAAGGTTCATCTCGTCATGTGAACGGGTGTAGGTGCGTACTAGCTTTATATCGGTATTAACCGTTGATTAGCTGTCCGTTAATTCAATACCGGAACTAACCGCGCCTTGCGTCGTTCAATTAACGTTGGATTAATTAACGGTGTTTCAAGATGAAATATTAATTATAATCACCATAAACCGCTTACGTGACGTCCAAATGACTCAGTGGCAAGGCTGCCGCCTACGGAATCAATGGTCGCGGATTCAATCCCCGCATCAGAATAAATATATGTATGGCCAACAGATATTTATTGCAAATCTGATTACCTCGCCAATCCACATTGGATATTAAAAATCGTTAAAGTATATATCACTGTTCCCTCTATTTTTTTTGCTTGTTTTACTGTAGAAAAATAAATGGAAGCAAAAATATTCAAAAAGAATGTGAAAGAAGGCCTATTGGGGAGGGGGGAGATTTTACTTTTTGAAGTGAAAACTTCTATAGCCGCATTAATTGACTGGGTAGGGAAAAATCAATGAGTTCACGTCAGCAACATGCTAATGCTTTAAGTACATATTATTAAAATATTATTAAAATAATAAATATTTATACTATATTTTATTTATTTTTTGTTATTTATATATTATTAACACTTAATTTTTTATTTACTTATATAATTTATGTAATATAGTACAGTTTTAAGTTTTCACTATGTCGGCAATCCTCATGACTGCCTCCGATTTTTTTTGTGTAATTCGAATTTATCTCATACTTAGATGCATTTTTTTATAAAATTATATAAAACAAGAAAAAACTGTATTAACATCAAGTGTCATCCAGTACAAGTTTAAAAAAATGTATTATATTTGAATTTGAGTGAATAAATAAAAAATATTTTTTTTTATTTTTGAAAATGTTAACAAGATATATAAATATATATAGTGAACTACAATCAGAAATTGAAAAAAGGTGAAAAAAAAATCTTTATTATTAAAATGTAAAAACGGGTAACTTTCGAAAAATTTGTACGGTACACCCGCGCAGCTCAGAGGGTACTTTGCTTAATTGCGTGTACGAAGCGTGTACCCACATAATTCTCTTAGCACTGCCTCTACTTCATACTGTATGTTTAGTTGAATAATTAGATTTTGCTCGCTATTATCCCACGTGAGAGGGTCAGCTATAATCCCAACATCACGGCTAGCTTTAAAAGCATTTTAATATTTAATCACTTAATATCCGCCCTGAAGAAAATGTATAAATTATGTGGACGCCATTTTTTAAGATTATTAATGGAGTTAGGCGTTACTTTGCGGAAATCCATCACTAGATGGACAGTCAAAAGTTTTTACTTAGCTAAGATCCGCGACAACTTTTCGGTTGTCTTCCGAAGAGTCTATTATAGCTAAGTAAAATCTTTTGACTGTCCATATAGCCATTTTTTAAATAACTATAGTATTTCCGGTGGCAGAGTTAGATTATAGATCGAATAATCAGTAAACGCATGCTTACTGATTAATTTGTACCAATATTGAGAGAACATCCTGCCTTCACTTCACGTACATGGTTTTTTTTTAATGAGATAGGAAGGCAAACGAGCAGGCGTGTCACCTGATGGAAAGCGATCAACGTGGCCCATAGACGTCCGCAGTGACTATAAGAAAAGTCATCATGAGGGGAGTTGGGCCTGCGGAACTCAACCGCTCACCGGACGAAGCGCGGTCACCGTCGCGAATTTATCATCAGGTGATCTTGCTTAGAATAACCTCCTCAGTAAATAATAGAACATTGATTTTAAAATTTCAAAATACATATTCTATATGTATTTATTATACATCGTGTTCTAAAAAATAATCTTATTTTAAAATATCAGGAGCGGCTTTACATAAAGTGAAGCAAAGAAAAAGTATTTTTAAACACTTTAATACCAAAACTTCCAACGGTTCGAAATCAGGTCAGCGCTGCAGCGCTTAAAGTAATAACAACAAAATTCCGGTTTCATAAGAACGAAACTAAACGGGGACATACACACCCGGCGCAGTGTGGGATCGAGCCGCGGGGATGAACCCCACTGCTTTCATAAGGTTGTAATTGCAAATATGTATGTATATGTTATGGTTTGCATTTAATTTATTTTTTCAAATAAATGCGGCTCATGGGTTTCACTTTGACGAACCATAATACACCTAATTCGTTAAAAAATGACGGCGACGTTGTTCGCCACCCGTCACTTCCTGATCCCCACGAGGGCGAGAAGCGACGAACGGAGAGCCGTTTCGCTACAATCAATGTGAGAGGAAGGATGGATGAAGAGATGGATGAGTGTGAAGGAAGCAAGGAAGGTGGGTTGGGTTCGTAGCGGATTGAGATCTGTGGTCTCTGGCTAACCATACAGGGAGACAGGCGTGACTGTCTGTATGTATGTATGTATGTAAATTTATGGCACCGCGATTGTTGTAGTCCGCTATCAATTTGAAAACCTTCCAAATCCTCGTCCAAAGGATTTCCAACGCCATCCAATATGGCAATTATTTTTTATGACATAGGAAGGCAAACGAGCAGGCGTGTTACCTGATGGAAATCAATCAATGCCGGCCATAGACATTCGTAGTGCCACGGGCAGTACAGAAGCGTAAGCGTATATCGTGACTTTTTTAAGTTGACTGAAAAAGTCTATAGAAGGTTTTGGTAGAATAGCCACCATTTTATCAAGACTTAGTTATAACTAATTGCCACCAAAGAAAAGAAGAAGAATGAGTGGAATTGTAAATGTCAGTTGCAAAATAAAATTGTGCGAAATTGAATTCGATTGCCTTTCGTTTTAGGTAAGTATTTTGAAAAATTAAATCTCAAGAAGCCTTTATAAATGATGGGAAGGCAAGGCCTCCGGAATTCAACCGCTCACCAGACGAAGCGCGGTAGCTAAGCTACCACTTAGACTCCAGGTTTCTCCGGGAGTGTGGTACTTCCCCGGGCGAGCCGGCCCATTCGTGCTACAGACAAATAATATGCCATTCTTGACATTGTATTCATCTGCGGCGTGGCTCTACCACACTTAAAAATTAAAAATTTACCTTAAATACATTTTTTTGTGATGACATTATATGAAATAAGTTACATTATATGAAATGCAATGTAACTTATTATATGTGAAATACAATTAAATTATATGAGATAACTATACGTGGATAGAACCAAAATTTAAATAATGTTGAGTCTTCTCTGTAGGGAAATTAAACTGAAAACCGATATAACTTCAACCATTTTTCCCTAAAACTACCGAATATCTTTCAGTAAAGTCCCACGGCAACTGGCGAAATTGTGCTTCTGAAACTTATATACTTGATAAGTTATTACGAACTCATTTTTGAAAATAACTAACAAAGCCACTATATATATATATATATATATATATATATATATATATATATATATATATATATATATATATATATATATATATATATATATATATATATATATATATATATATATATATATATATACATATACATATACATATATATATATATATATATATATATATATATATATATATATATATGTGTATGTATGTGTGTGTATACATATATGTATATATATATATGTATGTGTATGCGTATATATATATATATATATATATATATATATATGTAGTTTGATTAAGACTTACAAGTAAAGTGATATGAAATAAATGCGTGTATCGTGACTTTTTAAGTTGACTGAAAAGGCCCATAGAAGGTAGGAAGGTAAGGAATACTTATAAGTGAAGTGATATTTTTTATGGGATAGGAGGGCAAACGAGCAAGCGTGTCGCCTGATGGAAATCAATCAACGCCACCCATAGACAACCGCGACACCGCAGGAGTCACGGAAGCGTTGCCGGCCCTATAGGTATGTGTAGGCTTGTTTTTTGAAGGTGCCAATGTAGTATCGGTTCGGAAAGATCGCCGAAGGTAGCTGGTCCCACAGAGTGGTGGTGTGTGGTAAGAAGTTTCAAGAGAAGCGCAACGTTAGATCGCCACAAGCATCCAATTGGTGGGTATGAAAATTTTCTTTACGGCGAGTTGTGCGGTTGTGGAATTCGGATATGAAATAAATGCGTGCATACTTTTCAAGACCACAGATAATATAAAAGAATTTTATATTATCTGTGGTCTTGAAAGGTATGTTTCAAAATGTTATTCAAGACTTTTCCCGCCATGTTCTGTTTTTATTTTATAATCTTATATTATTATCAGTTACATTGTTTAATTATGGTGGCGTATTACACAATATAGTTCGATTAAGGCTTATAAGTGATATTAAATAAATGCGTGTATCGTGACTTATTAAGTTGACTGAAAAAGTCCATAGAAGGTTTTGGTAGAATAGCCACCATTTTGTCAAGACGTAACGTGACAATCCGACCAGACATTTCAACATATTTGATATTATTCGATTTTACTTGACACTGGCATAATAGTAAATAACAACTAATTATTATTATTAATGGAGTCAGGCGTTACTTTGCGGAAATCCATCACTATGTGGACAGTCAAAAGTTTTACTTAGCTAAGATCCGCGACAACTTTTCAGTTGTCTTCCGTAGAGTCTATTATACCTAAAGATGCCTCATGTTGGGGCGAAACACGTGTCTTTTACAAGATGGAAAAGTGATAATGTGTGTTTGGTGTTGTGTATAGTGGTTGGTAGGTGGAGAATTGATGGCCGATTTTCGGTAAGTTTTTGATTTGAGTTCCAAATAAATCAACTAAACCCAACGGAAAAACACACATTATTAATTTTCTGTTATTGTTTCGCTTGTCGCGGATCTTAGCTAAGTAAAACTATTGACTGTCCACATAAGTAATTGTTATCAAAGAAAAGAATATAAATCGATTTTATATATAATTTTCATTATGATAAGAAGGGTAGGACTTTACTAATGTGTATCGAAGTATATCCAGTTTACGACAAGGTCCATAAAAAAGTTTTGAAGGTAAAGGGCGAGACGGTCCCAGATTTCGGTCGTGAAACTTTTGTCAAAGCTTACAATGGCCCTTGGGCTTAAATGTTCAAGTTTCGTTTGGAACTTTCCTTCTCTTTGTACGTAATGCCATTCCCTTTTGATTATGATGTTCGTTATGAATTTTTTTATGGGATAGGAAAGCAAACGAGCTGGCGTGTCACTTGATGGAAAGCAATCAACGCCGCCCATAGACATCCGCAGTGCCATGGACAGTGCAGAAATGTTGCTAGACTTTAAGGAAAGGTGATTATCGGAGAAGATAGGGAGGGGGAAGGGGGAAGGGTTGGTTCTCCGACACTCAACCGGTCATCGCACGAAGAGCGGTAGCCAAGCTACCACTCAGACGCCGGTTTTCTACGGGAGTGTGGTACTTCCCCGGGCGAGCCAGTCCATTCGTGCTACAGACAAATAATACGTCATTCTTGACAAAGTATTCATTTGCAGCGGTGGCTCTATCTGACAATGAATGGACCGATTCGTCTGAGAAACTATATATAACTATAAGGTAATAATTATTTTAGTAATTAATTATAAAATACAAACATTTAAAAAATAATTAATTAACAAGCCCGTTGAACTGTTCTCGAAGCGCCGTAGTCGTCTGTAAGAGAGGCTATTTCTCGCAACGTGTTCCCTCCCTACATAAATCACTGTCCATTCCTGCGGCCCTTACTCCTTACAGATTAATTATCCCTCAATTATTCTTCAACTAAGTTATTTAGCTCGCGTTGAAATTTTCCCAATTTATTTGGAAAAATTTCTTTGTACAAATAGCAACCCCTAACACCATTAAGTACAGTAGACAGGCGGTGATACAACAAACGTTTTGCAGGGAGATGTCAGTGATTTGTCAGACTATACTCCGGAATATTTGAAGTGTAAACTTCTATAGCCTCGTTACACGACTCTGAGTAAGTATAAGATCTATGGGTTCGCGTCAGCAACATGCTAATGGGTAAGGTATATCTATAGCTACGAGTATAGCTATAGACATACTTTAAACACAGTTAATGCTTATACTATAGTAGACGTTTGTGAGTGATAGTGAAAAAAAATACTTGTGGTGGCTGAAAGGTTCTCTAGGTGACACTGTGAAACCTTCTACCCTTTAACGTTTGAAGTAATATACGGATAGATAATATTTATCAGTTGTAGAGCCACGCTACAGTTTGTCTACTTTGTCAAGAATGGCATATTATTTGTCTGTAGCATGAATGGGCCGGCTCGCCCGGGCAAGTACCACACTGCCGCAGAAAACCGGCGTCTGAGTGGTAGCTTGGTTACCGCGCTTCGTGCGGTGAGCGGTCTGAGTTCCGGAGGCCCAACACCCTCCTCCTCTCCCGCCCAATCCCATAATGTCACTTTCCTTTAAGCTCGGCAATGCTTTCGCACTACTTATTGCGTTGTGGATGTCTATGGGTGGCGTTGATTGATTTCCATCAGGTGACACGGCTACTCCTTTCCCTTCCTGTCCCATAAAAATAAAAAAGCCCCTTAAATCGGCATGCTGATTTTGCATAACGCAGGTAAACGAACGCCTGCTTCGCTATAGAAAAAAGTAAGCGAATACACCCGGTCTTATAATAACGGCTTTTATAGTAGACGTCTGTGAGTGGAATGCAAACATTTCGCATTGTGCCGCTACAGAGGTAATTGTAGCACTTCGCTACGATGCGAGCGAACAAGCGTTTGAAGTGGAACAATTAGAAATATATCCACTGCATTCACATCTACCACTTAGAAGTCCATTTGAAACGCTTTTTCACACACAGAAGACTAGGACTTCATACTTCTTTAACACAATCACGTAGGGGTCGGTAGGGGGAGACCACGGAAAACATACCGTGACCAAATTGCTAAAGTTTTTAAGGAAGGCCAGGTCAAGTCTCTAGTGATACACTGATACCACTTAGAACTCAATTTGAAACGCTTTTCACACATAGAAGACTAGCAAGAAAAAGGCGATACGTTTCATTCTAGACGTCAGTCGATCGAATGTATTTTCTTTTATATCACAATTTGTTTCTTTTTCATTTTGAAATTAGGAATGTAAAAAAGTAATTAAATACAAAAGGTTTTAATGCATACACAGTGACACATTTATTAATGTATCACTACAGTACTGTAGTGATACATTGATACAACTTAGAAGTCAATTTAAAACGCTTTTCACGCATAGAAGACTAGGACTTCATACTTCGTTTACACAATCACGGTCTGTAGGGGGAGACCATGGAAAACATACCATGACAAATTGCGGCCTTAACCTTGCATGAGGTGAGTAATGATCACAAATTTCCAACGATCTCGGTCACACTTTTCTTTCCTCATCAACTCATCTCATCACTCTTTTCATATAATACAAGCTCGTCGGTCTAGGGTAGTTTGCATCTGGCCTTTCTTGAGAACTTCACATATCGTAATTATTGCTAATTAGATAATTGATAGAATCAAGCGTTATTTTGCGGTAGTATAGAGATGACCATCTTTATACTACTTTTTTGTTTACGAATAATTAATGTAATCACAAAATTATTAATGAGTATATTAATTAATGGAGTCAAGCATTACTTTGCGGAAGTCCATTACTATGTGGACAGTCAGAACTTTTAATTAGCTAAGGTTCTATAGCGTATCCGACGAACTGATTAGAGCGACACGCGGTATCTTTAGGTGGTTTTAACTTCGATACAAATGAAATTCTTCCAAATTAATTCACTGTACATTTGTATCTTAATTATTTTACATTTTATATTCAATCTCAATTTCTAATGCCGGAGAGGTGACATGTCTATCGAAAGATGTCAGTCGAACTAATATTTTTGTTTTTATAAAACAATATATTTCTTTTTTATTTTAAATTTTAAAATTACCAAATTTAAAGAAATAATATAATATAAAAGGTTTTAATATATTCAAATAAAAAGTTTTATTACATTAGTAATATAATTATTAATGTATAACTACAGCACTTAGCAAACAAAAACAGAAAAATAATAATGTGTGTACAAATACTGGAAGAAATGATTTACGGAGAATTTAAACAAATAGTTAGCAAAAAAACGACCGTCAGCAACTCTCCACACCCCAACCACTATAAACAACACCAAACACATACCACCACTCTTCCACATTGCACACGACACGTGTTTCGCCTCAACACGAGGCATCATCACGTATCTAGGACTCTACGGAAGACGATGTTTGCTTGTCGCGGATCTTAGCTAAGTAAAAGTTCAGACTGTCCACATAACGGATATATTAGCAATTTCTGTAACATGTTCTACACCACTTAAAAGAAAATTAAAACTATCATTTATAAAGAACTAGAAGTTATTTGAAAACTAAAGCTGCAAAATCTGGCAGCTTTCCAAAAATAAGCTAGATCCACACTCGCCTTGATGTTGGAACGTGGATGTACTTCTTTGTTAGTCTCTTTATGTCTTTTGAGAAATAATGATTCTCGCTTTGTAATATTTTTCCTTGCTTGGATCAATTTATATCATACTAGCGGGCCTGGAAGAGGATTTCATGCCCTGAAAAAAAAAAACAAAAAACCCGATGACAACGCCACACACAAAGATACGAACAATTTCATCAAAATCGGTCCATCCGACAAATCCCCTCAACGAAATAAAAATGTGTGCAGCCTACAGATATTTATTCCGAGTCTGGTTACTCCGCCAATCTGGATTGGAAAAGCGCGGTTGGTCGATTGCTGTTCCTCCAAAATGGGGAGGACCGTTCCCAGCTGTGGGATATGTATGGACTGTGAAAAATAAAGGTCCAGCCGTTTAGGAGGATCCCCTCCTTGGTCGTTGTGGGAGGGTGGAGGGCGGTTGGGCCTTTGGAACTCAACCGCTCACCGAACGAAGCGCGGTAGATAAGCTACCACTCAGGCGCCGGTTTTCTGCGGCAGTGTGGTACTTCCCCGGGCGAGCCGGCCCATTCATGCTACAGAAAAATAATATGCCATTCTTGATAAAGTATTCGTCTGCAGCGTGACTCTACCACTACACTTGTTGTGTTTCCTTTTTACCTATTTATATATATATATATATATATATATATATATATATATATATATATATATATATATATATATATATATATATATATATATATATATATATATATATATATATATATATATATATATATATATATATATATATATATATATATATATATATCACGCCTATCCCCCGCAGAGACCACAGAGCTCCATCCGCTACGATCCTGGAATACCCTCCCCACTTCTTCCACACTCATCCATCCTTTCATCCATTCTTCCTTTCAAATGCATCGCAGCGAAACGGCACTCCATTAGTCGCTTCTCGCCCTCGTAGGAATTAAGACGTGACGGGTGGCGAACCACGTCGCCGTAATTTTTTAACAAATTAGATAGGTATATGAAAATTCGTCTTATTGAATCCTACGAGTCGCAAGGGAGGATGGAGGTCAGCCCCAGCAGAGCCTCACATGCCGAGGTAAGGCACCATAGTACCCGGAGGAGCCCAATCCCGGGACGGTCGGCACGCTTGCGACTAAGCTCGCCCCTAGCCACGCATCCATTGGCACGGCAGACCGTGGATTGGCAGAGAGGAAGGGAAAAGGATAGAGAAGAAAGGAAAGTGCAGGAAAGGAAATGCGAATTGGGGGGTTACCAGACTCGGAATAAATATTTATAAATCCATACATATATTTATTATATAACAATGCGGAGATCGAACCCACGACCATAGACTCCGCGGGCGGAGGGCCTCGCAACTGAGCATACCTATTAAAGAATTCAATATTCTCTTTCATTGTTTTCTATTGTTTGTTGTCTACTGCAGTTTCATGTTGATTAGTTTGAAAGTTATTTAAAAAAATAAGAACACACAGACATGATCTTGTTAAATTATTCTAATAATACATGCAATGTAATTTATTCAAGCTCACGCGAGTACGCCTCCAAGCAAGCAAAGCCTAGTAAATGGGTGCGTCTGAACCATGTATCGCACGCCTTGATCTAGATCAGAGGTTCCCAAACTAGTACATAGGTCCCAGGGGTCGATTTAACAAAGGTAGAGGTCGCTCCGAGCCAGGGGGTCGAACGAAAAACAATTATTATCGCAAATCACACATACCAAAATGCCTATGCAATATTCGTGAATGTATTTACAAATGACTTAATATAAGAAGATACATTTTTACACAGTAATATTTATTCGGTTGAAACAAGAAACACCAGGCACACCCATCATATTGACTAAGAAGCAAGAAAAGAGTTGCAAAAAAACGAGCGGTTTTGAATTTTCTTCATTATTGTTAATAATTTAGTTGTAAAGAGGTTTTAATGGCCAAACTGTGTTACTGGCACTTACTACTGGCTATCAAAAAATTTAATTCCAAATTTGAAGCTTTTGTCTTTTTAAAAAAAAATAATTCCTTTTTTTAGTTTGTGACGTTTTACTTACTTTTCGCGGGTTTGTTGTTATCAGACAACTAATACTAACAATAAGATAGACAAATTAAAACCGCCCTTTTTTGCAATATATATATATATATATATATATATATATATATATATATATATATATATATATATATATATATATAGTGGTATCTATCTATAGATATATATATATATCACCGAGATAACCTTCTCGAATTAGCAAACTAAAGTGGCAAGTCACGTCACGTAAGTGGCCGGTCACGTATGGCGGAGATCCGACAACCGTTGGAGCAAACGAGTGCTGGAGTGGAGACCGCGTCTCGGCAAACGTAGTGTGGGAGCACCCCCGGCTAGATGGTGCGACGATCTGCGCAGGGCGGCTGGCAGAAACTGGATGCGTGTAGCCGAAGATCGGGCTAGGTGGCGCACCAAGCCTATGCCCAGCAGTGGACTGCCGCAGGCTGTTGATATGTATATGCATATATGTATACTATATATATATATATATATATATATATATATATATATATATATATATATATATATATATATAAATATATATATATATATATATATATATATATATATATATATATTCCCACAATATTTAATAATTCCCGTGATGCCGCGAATGTAACGCGAAATTTAATTAAACTAAAAGCCCCACTACAATGGTTGAAACTAATTGAAAATTTTACTTAACTGACGACTGGCATTTTGCAATTAGACATTTGCAATTTCGCTCCCTATTATGAAAAGGAATTTCAAAATAGTGTTATTTGCATTGTTTCGATTCGACAGCTTTGCTTCTGATAGATTATTCGTCTGATATAAATTGAATTTCAAAAAGTGGTATAAGTAGTTCAAGAAGTACTTATGCAAGCCTCGACCTTATGATTTGAACGTCGTGATTTCGTATCATCCACTGGACTATTGATGCCGATATTGATTGACTATGTATATATCGTCCAGGGCCAGTACCAGGGAGTCTAGGTCATCATTGGTTGTTCCTCGCCACTGCTCATCTGCGTTTCCTGATAGCTTTAAATACACCGCAACTAAGTGTTGGAACAACTTGCCACCACCTCTCCGTGACTTGCATACAATAAATATGTTTAAAAAAAATACAAAAATTTAATTTTAAGTATGCAAATAGGAACTTGTTCTTTTGGTTGCTTAGGTGAATTTATTACATGACTTAGTTGTTTTTAATTTTATTGTATTGTATGTGTATATCAGTATGAGTAGTAGTATATATACTATATGTATGTATGTGTATGTATTTGTGTGTCTGTATCAATGTCGTCACTGTGGTCCGCGATCTGACCACGTCGGTTCTTGCTGAAAACCAGCGCCAGGTGCTCCAATAGAACGCCAGGCATATGCTAAGTACCATTTTATGACATTTGTAAATTAAAATTGTTTTCTTTTTGTTTTGTTTATTTATATATTGTAGTATTGTTGGGGTTTTAATTTAAACTTTCGTAAAAAAAATGTGTCATAAAAAAGATTTTTCTTTTTACTTTTTTGAACCAATATAACAACATAAAAAATAAAACAATATAAAAAATAAGAAAAAAAAAACAAAAAATAGAGCTGAGCCTCACACTACGAGGGAGACCGTGATGCTTCTTCGTGATTTCTTCCCTTACAAATTAATAAGCCGTTTCAGCGACGTCCCCTGGTCCCTAAGGTTACCGGATATCACTTCTACGGACTTTTCTGTGGGGGTACCTCAAAAGTAAACTCTATGAAACAAACCCGACGATCATCTCAGCACTAAAAGAAAAACATCGTCCGCAAGGTTACGGGATCCCGACGTCACTACTTCAGCGAGAGGCACAGAATACTATGGCTAGATTCCGAGAGAGAGCCCGACGTGGCGTTGCGAATGACTATCATATGTAGTAAATTAGATGATTAAAAAATTTATATTACATATTATTAAGAAAATATAAGAGGCTATTTCATAGAAGAGTTATTTTTAACTTAATAAGGAAAAGAAGCAGCCGTGGTTCTGAACAAGCGCTAGGTATTTGCAACGAGATGCCTGCTAATGAGGAAGTAGTGTGGCGTAGAAATTTATTCCTGAAACGGAGTGACGTCAGCGCTTTGGTTTAACTACAACCTTAATGAGGTTCACGTATTAAAGCCTTCCGGTATATGAACTTGAAAATTGAAAAGAGTATTTCAATTTATACGTACATTAATATAACTAACTTTGTTTGCGCTGCGACCCAAAATGAATCTTGGCCTCCGAGCAGATCTTACGCCACCGTGCCCTGTCCTGCGCCATTTCCTGCCAGTTGCAGATTTGAAGGTTGCGTAAGTCATCCTCCACCATGTCTCTCCTACCTGGGGCGCCCCACAGGATGTCCTCCAGTTGGGCGACGCACATACGCTCTCTTGACTGCGCGATCCTCTCCAATCCTTTCAACGTGGCACAACCAACGAGGTCGGTGAGTCTTAGCCTCTTCGATTACATTGCATTGGGCCACCAGATACTCGATTTCGCCAACTGCCATCATCTCTTTTGGTTGGATCCATTAGATATATAAAGTTTTTTTAAAATAAACTACTTCTTAAAGGAACGGGGGTTTTCCTTTTACGCAAGTAAAGTAGCGAAAATGCGAAAGTTATAAAAGAAAGTTTGTAATAAGGAAATTCATTCAAAATGACAAAACTTGGACAAATATTTGCCTACAGAGTAAATGTACGGGCTGACCTACATTCTAGTAAAAGACAGATATCCGTTTACCGTTGTTTAGAATGACCGTATATAGTTTAAATAACTTTTTATGAATTTTTTATCAATTTTTAAGTAAAATCATTCAAAATGACAAAACTTGGACAAATATTTACCTACAATGTAAGTTTACGGCAGTACTACATTCTAGTAAAAGACAGATTTCTGTATATTTACTGTTGTTTAGAATGATTGTATATATGCTCTACCATGTGACACGCCTGCTCATTTGCCTTCCTATCCCATAAAAAAAGGCTTTGTATTTTTGTATGTATAATGTTAGTCTTTAATTTATTTCTCTTTTCTTTAGTATAATAAGATTAATCATACGTTTTCTCTCTTTTATCGAAAAAGAAAAGAAAGAACATTTTACTCATTAAATACATGAATAGGTAAATAAAACACATATATAACTTGAAATAGAGGAAAAAGTTTATTTAGATAATAGTAAACAGTAAATAGAATTTATCTCTTACAATAAAGTTGTCTTCCCTCGTTCACAATTTGGCCTCGAAATACATTTCACTCGTAAATATATTAAGGAGAGTATACAAGAAAGAAATTTACCTCCTTTTAAAATATTTATAACATTCAAAATATATTCATAACAATTACAAGTTTCGAGACAAAAATCAATTATACTTAAATTTATACGCTGCGTTAAAAAAATTATAATAACAAATGTAAAAGATTGTTCATTATTCTAAGGTATTATGACTACATGTGGCACAATAATCATAATCGTTTATACCAAGTCTAGAATCTATTATTGCTTATGAAGAACAGTTAAAGTTAGAATTACGTAAGGAAGAAAAAACTGTTTTTTGCTTTTATATATATTATAATATATTAAATATCATATAAATGAGGTTACCTTACAGATATGTTTTGGTATAGTTTTTCGATAAGTTGATCTATAATTTCGGTGTGTAAGTTTTCCGTTCAAACCATTTATATATTATTTTTATAATTATAGCTTTATTTCCCACACTTATTATTAGGTATTGCCATATTTCCTTTTCCTATTGTGTGGTCCCTTTTTGGGTAAAAGCTTCCTCCACCTTTAACCAATTCTCTCTGTCTAGGACTTGGCTCATCCAGTTTTTTCCTGCTGTTTCTACAATGTTGTCTGCCCATCTTTTCCTTTGTCTTCCCAACTCCTTTTTCTTGTTAGACCCTGCCATTTTGTTATCTTGCCGGTCCACCTATTGTCAGTACATCTCGCAACATGCCCTGCCTATTTCCATTTATTTTTTAGACAGTATTTCAGAGCATCTTTTATTTTCGTTTTCTTACCAATGTCTACAATTCTCATCCTTTGTACTCTTCTTAATTTCAATATATCAATATCGTCAATATATTATTTTAATTAAATTAAAATATATCATTTAAGAAGATTTTCAACTGCTTGCCAAAATATTAGATTTTAAATATAAAAAATATAGGTTGTGAAACAAAATTGGACACGGAACTCAACCTTTCTGGAGGAATGAATGGTCTCCCAGACTAGGAATAAAAACCTGTAAGTCTATTTTCTGATGTGAGAATTAAACCTGCGACTATTGCCTCCAAAAAAGTTTAACCTTTATGTTACTATTAAGTTTTCTGGCAGGATAACATGATCTCCAATGTCGAACTGAAGAATAAGCAATCAAGATCCGATAGATGTGCAGATACGCTGCCGTAAATGGAAGTGAATAGGGCACTCTTTCCGACATCTCGCCACCTTACCCCCAAAGCCCTCGACTGGAACTCCCAGAGAAAACGTGAACGTTGAAAACAAACATGGCGGCGGACAGTTATAGTAGAAGTGCATAAAATCGGCCTCTCCTAGCTCCTAGCGAAGTAAAACGGGTGGCCTCCGACAGAACGGAATGGAGAAACATCATGTCTGCCCTATGCCCCAACAGGGGGACTTAAGACCCAGAAGAAGAAGAGTTAGATCACCGAGGAGTTGCTAAGTTTTGTGATTTTTTTATTTACGAGTACTTAATTTACGAGTATTAATTACGTAATTTGAGTTAAAAACCATATAAGTTATTATATAGTTACATTATATCATAAGTTTATTACTACTTGGGGAAGACTGTGCTGGATTTAATTCTGATGTACACTTTAGTTTACAGATGCATAGAAGACGAACTTTTTTAGATAAAAAATGGTAGTAGATCAAAAAAACTCAAAAGGCTTTTCTTTTTTTAATGACAATTAGTTAGAATAACAATTATGCCAGTGTCAAGTAAAATACGATAACATCGAATATTTTGCAAAATAACTAGTCTTGATAAAATGGTGGTTATTCTACCAAAACCTTCTATGGACTTTTTCAGTCAACTTAAAAAGTCACGATACACGCATTTATTTCATATTACTTCACGTATACCCTTAATCTAACTATAATAATTAAACTATATAACTGATAATAATATAAGGTCATAAAAATGAAATAAAAACACAATGTATGTAATGTAAGTTGGCGGGAAAAGTCCCCTAGTTTTAATTTATATTTTAAAAGAAATAGCTTAATCGTTTATTTGCAAGAGTTAGATTTTATTATTTGATTGATACTTAAGGGAATTAAATATTGATTTATTTTATTTTATAATTAAAAAGCGGATGATGTACTAAAGAGAAAGAAAATAAGTTGTCTGTGGAAATCGGTTGACTTGTTATCGGAGTGTGAACATGTGAATTAAAAAGGCAATGTAAAACATATATAGTCTGTGATCACACAATATTACAAAAGTAACAAGGCGTTATTATTTGGATAAAAATAGGACTTTTAATGTATTTTGTTTGTTAGGAAGAGTATTAAGGACATTTCTGTATTAATATATGCAAAAATAAACAAAACTTCTGGAACATTCCGACTTTCTGTCCCTAAAATATTGTCTGAGAAATATATTTAGTCAAAGTAAATTCAAAATATGGCATCGAAAGTGAGGTTATGTTATGTATTGTAATGAATACGTAAATACACATATATATTTCCGTATTCATTATAATGTATGATTATTTCATTATTTATTTTAAGCCTTTTTAATGCTTGTATATACATACATACGTATCTAACTAGAATACGTAGAATTCAATTGTTAAATTCGCACATTACACTGTTATTGTGAACGAATTTTTGCGTTTTTTCTTTTTTACAAAAATCCTTCTTAACTCGACAATATCCACAAAATATTTCATATAATGCCTTCATATTATCTCACAGAAAGAAATAACCAATTATATATTTATGATTCGTTGATAAAATAAATTATTTTCAAATATATTTCATTTATATCTAGAGACAAGTTTTGAAACTGAGTAACTACCCAGAAATGTTCTAAAGGTATTATCCAAGCTAAAAGTTTCTAGCGAGTAAATCTGTTAAGGGACTTATATAATCTTACGTACAACTAGAGTATTGCTGAAAGTTTACCGTATAATTTCGCAAATCAATGCACTATTTCCACTATGCCTTAAACGTTTACTCAATGTATTATACTATTCTTACATATATTATGAACTGACAAAAATAAATAAAACAATTGATTGATTAATGAAAAAATAAAATAAATATAAAACAAATCATGTCTCTAATAAATCATATATCTATTAAAAATTTGCTTCTTTTGATGCAAAAATCGAAAATAGATATATTAGCTACTTCTTTCTTTCTTTGATGGCGATTAGCTATAACTATTGTGCCAGTATCAAGTAAAATAGAATATCATCAAGCATCTTGAAATTTACTAATCAACTTGGCATATTTCGTCTTGATAAAATGGTGGCCATTTTACCAAAACATTTTATGGACATTGGCTGTTAACTTAAAAAGTCACGGTACACGCATTTATATCATATAACTCCATTTATACGGCTTAACTGTATTGCATAATACCTTACCACAATTAAGCAATATAACTGATAATATATAAGATTATAAAAATTAAATAAAAACACAACCTCACTGATGTCATTTGGCGGGAAAAGTCCATATTAGCTATGAGAAAACATAAAATTATATAATAAGGGCAGCTGATAGATCGTGGCAAAGAAAAAATATAATATTAATTTACTATGAATAATCTTCTATTTAATTATTTCTCCAGTTAATAAATTGAAAAATACTATTGAGTATTGTTTTATTTATTCTATATAAATTAAAAAAAAAATACGGTTCCGTGTTTAGTTTATGTAGAATCCGGATAATATGATTGGTAGATCGCGAAGAGTTTAATCAATAAATAGTAGATCTTGGCTAATCGAGTTGGCCATGACTGATGATACAATATATAGCATTATGTGCCAATGACAAATATATCTACAAACTGACATGTTACCGTATTTGGATACCTTGGATAATTACCGTAAGAATAGTAGAATCAAAGTTGTTATAGTCTATAATCAAATTAATTTCTTGTGACAATATTAAATTATTTCAATATTAATTTTGATCTTTGTAATATTTTTTTTTATATTTTATGTATGTGGTATATTTTATGTATAATTTAGTAGCATGATTCCGTCAAGACGACCGATTGGCTCAGTGGCGTGGCCCTCCGCCCGCGGAGTCAATGGTCGCGGGTTCGATTCCCGCATCGGAATAAATATTTATATGGATTTATAAATATCTATTCCGAGTCTGGTAACCCCCCCAATCCGCATTTCCTTTCCTGCCCCTTCCTTTCTTCTCTATCCTTTCCCTTCATCTCCGCCAATCCACGGTCTGCCGTGCCAATGGATGCGTGGCTAGGGGCGAGCCTAGTCGAAAGCGTGCCGACCGTCCCGGGACCCGGGCTCCCCCGAGTACTATGGTGCCTTACCTCAGCATGCAGGGCTCTGCTGGGGCTGACCTCCACCCTCCCTTGCGGCTCGTGGGATTCACTTACACGAATTTAATATACCTAATTTGTTGAAAATGACGGCGACGTGGTTGGCCACTCATCACATCCTGATTCTCACGAGGGCGAGAAGCGACCAATGACGAGCCGTTTCGCTGCGATGAATGGCAGCGGATGGAGCTCTGTGGTCTCTGCCAATCCCTGCGGAGGATAGGCGTGAATATATAAAAAAAAAAAAAATCCGTCAAGTGGAACACTATCCTTATATTAATTCCAGAATAATCATTAAGGAATTTTCCCGTCAATTTATATCAGTGACGTTATGTTTTTATTTCATTTTCTTAATCTTACTATCAGTAATATTGTTTAATTATGATATATTGTATATGTACAATATAGTTCGATTAAGGCGTACAAGTAAAATGATATGAAATAAATCCGTGTATTGTAACTTTTTAAATTGACTAAAAAAGTCCATAGAAGGTTTTGGTAAAATGGCCACCATTTTATCAAGACGTAACGTGATAAGCTGACTCGTTATATTTCAAGAGATTTGATATCGCATTTTACTTGACACTGGCATAATAGTTGTAACTAATTGCCATCAAAAAAAAAAGAAATATCACTTAACTTTTTAATTTTAAACTATCATTATAATTACTTAGCTCTTAATAAAAAGGCATATTTACTATTAATACTTTGCATTAAAAAAGGTCTTATTTATTTATTAACTAGAAATAAAATTACGTTAGTTTTTTTTTTGGAAGTTAAAAGATTGAAGTTTATCTACAATAGCATATATTATAGATTATAATCAAGAAAGAGATCAAGTTTATATTATTGGAGTGAGTTTTTAATTTTTGAAAAAGTTAATATTACATATAGTCAGTCACAATTAGAGAATTCGCAACTCCAAAAAAGTAACTCTATCCATCTCACAGATAATATTGACACGTATCTTATAGAATACTTCATATATACTTCAATAAACAATCTCTTTCAATTCCTACTATAAGTTCACATTCTCCCTATATCTATATATACTATCTATATGTGTTGTTCAAAGTTTCAATCGTTAATAAAAATACTTTCTATTCATCCACTCAAGTTCAAATAATTTTTTTTTAAACTTATAGTGGATGACACTTGATTTAAATACAGTTTTTTCAAATATTAATGCATTTTATTTTTATATGAGAGATAAAAATTTTTTTTAAACATATTTATTTTAATTGTAATTATTGATTAATGCATTAAGCATTGATTAATTTTAATAAATTTATTTGATTTTTATATGAGAGATAAAAAAAATTCTTTAAACATATTTATTTTAATTGTATTATTATTGAATAAAAAGTAAATTAAATAAAATTTGTCTTTGTTGATCTAAGTAGGAATTGACTTTAAATTGGTTTTTCTATTGTTTTATGTAAAGTAAAAATGTAATTGTATAATTTTCTCAAATTACGGAAGAAAATCAATTTTTTTGGTTACTCCATTAAAATTTACTCGTGTAGACTTCTGATAATAAGCCGAAAAGATTTTGGTATCGATATCGTATTTAAAAGGTGTTGGGCCTCTGTAACTCGCTCACCGTACGAAGCGGGGTAGCTAAGCTGCCATTCAGACGCCGGTTTTCTGCGGGAGTGTGGTACTTCGCCGGGCGAGCCGGCCCATTCGTGCTACAGACAATTATTATGCCATTCTTGACAAAGTAGCTGCAGACGAATGCAGCGTATGGCTCTACCACTGTCAACGTGTCTAAATAAATGTTATGTCAATGTTAAAAAATGAAATTGTAAAAAAAATCGACTTTTTAAAAAAAAATCGACTTTCATACCAACTCGATTAGCTTGATCGATCATTTTGTGTGTAGAGTAATTTTTTTTTGTTTTTGATAGACTTATCACTCCCGACGTTATAACACGGTCGCAGGTACATTGCTGCGCCCGTGTGCAGCACACATCCTGCATCATAGGTAAAACCGCCTCGGTATCATAGGTAAAAACACCGAAAACGTCAAACACATAACACCACTTTTCAACAACGTATATTTAGAGAAGCGTGACTGTTGAAACAAAGATAAATTGAACATTTCAAATTTTATTTCGCTTGAGTGAAATATCTAGCAATACTTAATGTATTGCTAGAGATTTCACTGTCATTTTTTCATTCGATTCAATACTACCCTACATGAGAAGTTAGGATACCCTCTTAGACCTATGTATTGACCACTCGAAGTGGCTTCGTACCTTATACGGACTATATTCATCTTCATTAAACTGCGACTATTATATTAACTACTTTATCAACGTTACAATAAGATTTACAGTCCCTGGCCAAATTATTAGACGCACTGTATTTTTTTAGTAATTTTATATTACTTAAGAGTTTTTATGCAATAATGGTATATTTATACTACAATATTATTGTAGTTTAAATATACTAGATTGGCCGGGTAATAGCCCTGATATGAACCCAATTGTGGACAGTCAAAAGTTTTACTTAGCTAAGATTCGCGACAAGCAAAACAATAACAGAAAATTAATAATGTGTGTTTTCCTGCTGGATGTAAACGTTTACAAGGTGGAAAAGTGGTGTGTGTGTTTGGTGTTGTGTATGGTGGTTGATGGGTGGAGATTTGCTGGCCGATTTTCGGTAAGTTTTTGGTTTAAATTCGAAATAAATCCACTTCATCCAGCTTCATCAGCTTGTCGCGGATCTTAGCTAAGAAAAACTTTTGACTGTCCACATAGTGATGGATTTCCGCAAAGTAACGCCTGACTCCATTAATAATGAATCCAATTGAAAATGCATGGGAGCTGATGAAAAGCGAATTGGCTAAAGATGTGAACACCAACAAAACCCAGCACCTATAAAAGATTATTTATGCGTAGAATCATCATTCTCAAATGCAGGAGACAGTACAGTCTTGCATTGACAGCATGCCGCGCAGAATTAAAGCTTTGATAGCGGCTAAAGGTGGCTCAACTAAATATTGACTTTTACTAAAATTAATTTCAATTTTCTTTAATAAAATTATGCTTTACTAAATTAATAGTGTTTTATTTATGTCAAATAAATCGCTAATTGATTGGATAATATAAAAATGAAATCAAATCAATTTAAAATAACAAAACGGTACGATATTACTCGGCAATTAATATTTTACATGAAATCTTGCAGTGCGTCTAATAATTTGGCCAGGGACTGTAGAATGGAAACGCATAGCGTTAGGTTAAATTCATCCGTGTATCTTCAGGTCCCACGCCTTTTCTTATCAATTGTACTACACGTGTCATATTGCGACTATATGAGGCGAAGTTCCGCGATTGTGCCTTAATTGTAATACAGTAGAGTCGAGATTCGTTCATCGAGTTTTCTGCGGAGAAGAAGAGCGGCGACTGCGTCTCTTCGCTTTCCTTGGTGCTGCTTCGTCCGTCATCTGTGTAGAGAAAAGATTACGATGAGATCTGGACCTGGATGGGTAGCTGCCCATCACCGTGCGATTTATTCGCGGTTTTCTACCACAACCATCATCACATTTTATCGAACAAAACTTGAAATATTCTTAAATTTACATTACGCGTATATAATAATTTTTTTTTTTTTATATATTCACGCCTATCCCCCGCAGGGGTTGGCAGAGACCACAGAGCTCCATTCGCTGCCATTCATCGCAGCGAAACGGCTCGTCATTGGTCGCTTTTCGCCCTCGTGAGAATCAATATATAATAATACAGATATGTTTTATAAAATCATTTTCTTTTTCGACTCATTGTACCTTTTTTGTGATTCGCCAAATTTAGGAAAGTTAAACAGTCGACTCCAGATTATTTTTTTTATGGGATAGGAAGGCAAACGAGCAAGTGTGTCGCCCGATGGAAAGCAATCAACGCCGCCCATGGACAACCGCGACACAGGAGTCGCGGAAGCGTTGCCGGCCTTTTAGGTATATATAGGCTTGTTTTTTGAAGGTTCCAATGTCGTAACGGTTCGGAAAGACCGCCGAGGGTAGCTGATTCCACAAACTGGTGGTGCGTGGAAAGAAGTTACGGGAGAAACGCACCGTAGTCGATCGCCACTTATCCAGATGGTGGGGATGAAATTTTTCTTTACGGCGAGTTGTGCGGTTGTGAAATTCTCGGAGCACTCCCCATGATAGAAGCAATAAAAAATGCTGAGAGACATCTCTCCGCAGCGCTAGAGAATCAAGCCGATCGGTGAGATCTTGGTCATCAACGATTCGGATCGCACGACTGCGATCAAATGGAAGAAGTTGATACTGGGGAGTCCCGGCCCAGAGGTGAACACAGTATTCCATGTGCGGCCTGACTTGTGCCTTGCACAGCTTCATTTAATCATTTGAAAACACACAATTATTAACAATGAGAAACACGAAACAATTGCATCCGATTACTACAAACTGCAGTAAATGTGACGGAGAGATGAAAACAATCACGGTACTTAACCATACAAGAAGCGAAGCGCGCGTCGCATGAGTTTTTTCGTACTCATTTAGAGAAAGCGCGGTTGGCTGTTTGGGATTCTTCGACTATGTTTTCTTAATACAGCTTGGGACTCAAATGGTTAATTTTTCAACAAATCAGATCTCTCAATTGGGTTAGCCCTCACAAGATTATTTAAAATAGACTATATGAATGGCTAATAAATGGCAATATTTATGATGTGGACAGTCAAAAGTTTTACTTAGCTAAGATCCGCGACAAGCAAACAATAACAGAAAATGAATAATGTGTGTTTTCCTGCTGTATGAAGTGGATTTATTTGGAACCTAAACCAAAAACTTACCGAAAAAAGGCCAGTAACTCTCCACCCACCGACCACTATACACAACAACAAACACACAACCACTTTTCCTGTCTTTGACTGTCCACATAGTGATGGATTTCCGCAAAGTAACGCCTGACTCCATTAATTAATATTTATTATAGTCCTTAGTATAATAAATATTGATAAATGGAGTCAGGCTTTTCTGCTTTAAAAGTTGAATCGAATGTATGTAATAGATGAATCAATTATAATTTTAATGAAAACGTAACAGTTTATTGATAATTTAATGCTTTGTAACCGTAAGCGACTTATATATTTAGATCTCTATGTGTCTATACGTATATATAGTTTATGTAGAGTTGATATTGTAAACAAATAAATAAATAATTAATGAAATTCGTAAGCCATAAGTGACAATGTGATGGAGCTCTTCGTCTTTTTTCATCTTGTTACACCTCACATTGTGCAAATAAAGAATTAATGTTATTACTAGCTCTGGTGTTACATCGATCTATAAATGAAAAGTTTGTCTCCCTTGAAGGTCAGACTTACCGTGGCCGTGAGTCGAGCTGGTGGCGGAGGCGCTTCGCTTGTGACGGCCATCTTTGAACACGATGCCTGCGCCTCCGTGTGTCTGCATCATCATAAAGTGAATTCTACAGTAACTCTCTGTGGATCACAAGTCTCTAGAGACAGTACTAGTTATATTTCAAAGTTAAGATTTACAATAGATAGGTCCTAATAGAAGGAGAGGCATTTTTAGAAGCAAGTACTGAGTTATCAGGGGAGGAGAACTCTTAAATGGAATGTTTTACTGAGGGGTACGAGAACGAAAAAGTTTGAGAAACACTGCCCTAGGCCCTAAGGTCTAGGAGGTGAGAACCTACCGGGTACAGCTTACTCAAGGTATAAACACCTTGAGTAAGCGGCATATGTAGGAGAGTGACACATGTTCATTGTAGTTGTTAAGAAGATATACCTGCGTATCCCCTAGTAGGGGAAGACCAAAGAAAACATACCTTGACCAAATCGCCATAGGAGAGGCCAGGTCCATATTGCCCTTAACTTAATAAGTGTGGAGAGTAAGGAAAATATGCTGTGACCTTGGCAGATGGAGATTTGTGGTCTCTATCTATACTAACGGGAAACAGGCATGACGATATGTATATACCTGCGTATCCCCCTTGGTGGGGGCGGCGGGGGAGTGCCGCGGGTTGAGGAGGGAGCTTGAGCGATCGGCGCGGACGACGTCGAAGTCACCGGCTGGGCGGAGTGCACCGTCGTCGGGGGCGGGGCACAGGGGGGCGCCGGGGCGGGTGGCGGGGGCGCGGATCACAAAACTGTGTCGAGCGTGTCGAGGGAGTGCAGCAGCGCTGGGTCCCGGGTGCACCAACGCGCCAGCTCGTCCGGTGTCACTACGCCGTCAGCGTTCGTGTCCATCAACTGAAGATCAGACATGTCATTTGAGGTAATCATATACCTGAAGATGCCTCGTGTTCGGGCGAAACACGTGTCGTTTACAAGGTGGAAAAGTGGTAGTGTGTGTTTGGTGTTGTATATAGTGGTCGCTGGGTGGAGAGTTGATGGCCGATTTTCGGTAAGTTTATGGTTTGAGTTCCAAATAAATCCACTTCATCCAGCAGGAAAACACACATTATTAATTTTCTCTTATTGTTTGCTTGTCGCGGATCTTAGCTAAGTAAAACTTTTGACTGTCCACATAGTAATCCTATATTAAAGGATTATCTAGCAAAACTATAGCATACACGTACGCGCACTCTCTATCTCTCTATCTCTTACATACAAACACCCACACACATATTTAGTACATTTATTTATTTCAACAGGATTATACATACAATTATAATCAACTAAGAACCCTTTTCCCGCCAACTTACTTCAGTGACGTTGTGTTTTTATTTCATTTTTATCTTTTGTGGTAGAGCCACGTTGCAGACGAATACTTTGTCAAGAATGGCTTATTATTTGTCTGCAGCATGAATGGGCCGGCTCGCCCGGGGAAATACCACACTCCCGCAGAAAACCGGCGTCTGAGTGGTAGCTTGTCTAACGCGCTTCGTACGGTGAGCGGTCTGAGTTCCGGAGGCCCAACACCCGCTCCTTCCCACTCCCCCTCCGATTCCCACTCCCATAATTTCACTTTCCTTTAAGGTCGACAACGCTTCCGCACTGCCTATGGCGTTGCGGATGTCTGTGGGCGGCGTTGGTTGCTTTCCATCAGGTGATACGTCTGCTCGTTCGCCTTCATATGCCATAAAAAAAAATTCAAAATCTTATATTATTATCAGTTATATTCTTTAATTGTGGTGGCGTATTATATAACATAGTTCGATTAAGGCGTATAAGTGAAGTGATATGTAATAAATGCGTGTATCGTGACTTAATAAGTTGACTGAAAAAGTCCATAGAAGGTTTTGGTAGAATAGCCACCATTTTTATCAAGACGTAACGTGATAAATTAACTATAGTTATATTTCATGATTTACATTAAGAGACTTGTTTAACATATTTCATTGATACTTAAAATAGAAAATCAAGATAACATAGAAATTCATAATTTTAGTTTTTGTGTTTTAAATGACATTAAACAGATAATTAATTTACAAAAATTATAAATATTTTAATTCTTTTAGTGTTTATTTTAGTGATGGGTAACACGCCATGATAACTTTGACATATCAAGCCAGAAGGTTCGTACCCACCACTAGTACAGGGTGTTTTTTTAAGAATAGTTTTACTATTTTATTATTTACGTTATTTAATAATCCAATCTGGCCATTATGAGAGACAAATTTAGAATTGTGAAATATTTTTTTTTTTCATTGAAGGTGCGTGCCACCGAATATGAGCTCGCGTGTCATAGGTTTGCCATCACTACCCCATACTAATAGACTCACGTGAAATATGCGATCGACATGATCCTTCGCGGAAGCCGGATGTACTGGGGGTGCGGCGGCTCTCCCCAACAGCTCGTAGACGGCCTGAACCACCGCCAGCATCTCCGAGCGCGAGATCCTGCCGTCTCCGTCCACATCGTACAGCGCAAACACCCAAGCCAGCTTCTCTTGTATGGAGCCACGCGCCACACGAGATAATGTTTCTAGGAATTCCTGAGAACAAAACACACATACATACCGTCACGCCTGTCTCCCATGGGGATAGGCAGAGACCACAGATCTCCATCTGCTGCGATCCCGGCATACTTCCCTTGCTTTCTCTACACACATAATCTCCTAATGCAAGTCCGCCAGTCAAGGGTACTCTTGACATTGCCTTTCTTAAAAACTTCAGCAATCTGGTCAAGGTATGTTTTCCGTGGTCTTCCCCTACCGACCCGACATAACATGTATATAAAATGTTTACATTTAACCACAAGCTTCGGAAACATGAAGGTTCGGAAACAACCAACAGCAGTCCACTGCTGGACATAAACCTCATCGAAGATGCGCCACCTAACCCAATCTTCGGCTACACGCATCCAGTCTCAGCCAGCCGCCTTGGGAATACCACATAGTAAAGTCTATGAAACAAACCCGAAGACCATCTCTGCACTAAAAGAAAATATCGTCAGCGAGGTTCACGGCATCCCGACGACACTGCGAGAGAGACCGTAAAGCTTTTTCTTAGTTTCCTCCCATACAAATAAATAAGCCGTTTCAGGGATATCCCTTGGTCACACAGGTAACCAGATCTCACTTCTACGGACTTATTTCTGTGGGGGTACCTCAAAAGTAAACTCTATGAAACAAACCTAAAGACCATCTCAGCACTAAAAAAAACATCGACTGCAAGGTTACGGGATCCCGACATCACTACTTCAGCGAGTGGCGCAGAATACTGTGGCTATATTCCAAGAGTGTGCCCCACCTATAGACGAAATAATTTTAATTTTAAAAATAAAACCCGCACTTTTCTTTTTTTTATAAATAATTTACTTTTGTTTATATGCTTTGTCGTTGAAACCTGATTTTTCCATCGGACACCATATTCACCATTCTTCTCTTCATTCTTCTCTATTATATTCCATCTGTATTCTTCATCACCTTTCCTCCCTTCCTCAGTCCAAACAGTAATTTTTCATGTCTCCATCTAAATTCTTCATCACCCTTTCTTCCTTCCTCAGTCCAAACAATAATGTTTCATGCCTCCATCTGCATTCTTCATCATACTTTTTCCCTTCCGTCGTCCAAACAATATTGTTTTATGACTCCATCAGTATTCTTCATTACCCTTTCTCCTTGCCTCAGTCCAAACAGTAATGTTTCACGTCTCCATTTGCATTCTTCATCACCCTTTCTCCTTGCCTCAGTCCAAACAATAGAAAGAAGTCCACGCAGCTGATGGACATGCGCAACACCGCAGGCATTGCAGAAGGGTTGCTGGCCTTAGGAAGAAATGTGTGGACTTCGTTTTTGAAGTATCTAATGTCATGTTGGTCGTAAATACCGTTAAAGGTAGCCAGCTGGTTCCACAGGGAAAAGCGCATCGCACTGGATCGCCATTTATCCAGATGGTGGCGGTGAAACTTTTTGTGGCGGTTTGTGAGTATTTACCGGAGCACTCCCCGTGGTATTTATTTTGGTAGTATCATATTAATTAACTCTATGGAGTATTCTAAGACTTATTGTCAAAAAATGACGGCGGCGTGGTTCGCCACCTGTCACGTCCTGATTCCCACGAGGACGAGAAGCGACTAACGGAGAGCCGTTTCTCTACGATGAATGTGAGAAGAAGGATGGATGAGTGTGGAAGGAACAAGGAAGGTGTGCCGGGATCGTAGCGGATGGAGATCTGTGGTCTCTGCCTACCCAAACAGGGGTGACGATGTATATGTGTGTATGTAAGTATGCTAAGAATCAAATATCGCTTACCTCAAATGTAAGTTTCCCTCTCTGCTTATGTTTGACTGTGTTGAAGACGAAATGTGCGTACTGGGATGCATCTATTTGAAAAAAATATAACTTTAATTGAAAGTAATATAAATGTTTTGAATCATATTTAAAGGCGTCTTATTTGATCCAAATTTGCACGCGTTATATAATAAGCAAGATAAGAAGGTGAAAAGTGGAAACGAAATATTTTTTTTTTATGGCATAGGAAGGCAAACGAGTAGACGTGTCACCTGATGGAAAGCAACCAACGCCGCCCAAAGACATCCGCAACGCCATAGGCAGTGCGGAAGCGTTGCCGACCTTAAAGGAAAGTGAAATTGTGTGGGGTGTGGTAAAGGAAAGTAAAACAGTGAAGGGAGTGAGAGGGGGATTGGGATGGGGAGGGGGATTGGGAGAGGGAGGGGAGGGGAGTGGTAGGGGAGGATGTTGGACCTCCGGAACTCAAACCAAATGTATTACTCACCACCGAGGGGGAAGAACTGTGAGAATATGTTTTTGAAGGACTCCTCGTCGACCATTCCCGTCGGACATTCCTGTTTAGCACAAAATAAATTTAAATTTAATCAATGGAATCAGGCGTTACTTTGCAGAAATCCATTACCATGTGCACAGTTAGAACTTTTACTTAGCTCAGATCCGCGATTTAATAGTTGTCTTCCGTAGAGTCTACTGTACCTAATGATGCCTTGTGTTGGGGAGAAACGCGTGTCGTGTGCAACTTAGAAGAGTGGTAGCGTATGTTTGGTGTTGTTGATAGTGGTGAGATTTAATTTTAAGTTCCCCGCAAATCCACTTCTTCTAGTAGAAAACACACATTATTGTTTTTCTGTTTTTGTTTGTTTGTCGCGGATCTTAGCTAAATAGTAAAAGTTCTAACCCTCCACATAAATTAGAATTACTTCATCAGATTCACTCATTCTTTGATTCCATCTGCTTACTTCTTTAATAATAAAAGAAGTAAGGAGATCGAGCCTCGTAATTATATCTGGTTTTTACCTGTTTGAAGCCACGGTACATGAGTTTTATCTCATGGGGGGTGAAGCGAGAACCCGCTGCCAATGTTGCAGGTGGCTCCGGACGATATCTCACTGGCACAGTCGTGCTCTCTTCGCAGTCTTCCTCTGCGTAAAGAGATATATATACAGGGTGTCGGGTAGCAGAATAAAGTTTTCAAACATAATAAAGAAACCTAAAGTTATATTATTAATGGAGTCAGGCGTTACTTTGCGGAAATCCATCACTATATGGACAGTCAAAAGTTTTACTTAGCTAAGATCCGCGACAAGCAAAACAATAACAGAAAATTAATAATGTGTGTTTTTCCGTTTGGTTTAGTGGATTTATTTAGAACTTAAATCAAAAACTTACCTATAAAATGACTTTGTTTTGTCTCTTTCGATATTCTGGCCATTTTTTTTCAAGCATAGAATCTTTTAAATCGATATATATATATATATATATATATATATATATATATATATATATATATATATATATATATATATATATATATATATATATATATATATATATATATTATTTCAAATCGAATTATTGTCAATAATAATATTATCAACAGTTTCTCTAGGTTTTAATAGCTAATAATAGATTCTGCCTCTTTCACCCCAACAAATACAAAGCATTTTGGCAGAGCAACAATTTTTTATAAAGGTTTAAAGTTATTTTGATATTCTTAATACTTCTTTTTTTTTGTTTCTAAAGCAATCAACTCCACCCATAAACTTCCCCAGTGCCATAGGCAATGTATAAGCGTTGCCGGCCTTTAAGGAAAGTAACACTTCTGCAATGTTTATGGCACTGCGGATGTCTATGGGCCGCGTTGATTGCTTTCCATTAGGTAACACGTCTGCTCGTTTGCCTTCCTGTACCATAAAAATAACTTAATAGTTAGCCCGTGAAATAATTTTTAGTTCTCGTGTATATTTAAAACAAAGGAAGCACCAGATAATAGAAGTCACGATTCACAAAAGGGAATCTGTGGAATATGAAGATAGTATAAAGTCGGGCTCTCGCAAAACCCCGCTTTGACAAAGCATTTCTGAAATAAAGGGCGACTTAACTTTTGGTTTCTATTCTCGTCTAGTCTGACTCACAATATTTTTTACAAGCCTATTCAGATTCATTGTCATAGTAAAATCTATAACTGTGTAATATTTCAGAGTGGTAGAGCCACGCTGCAGACGAATACTTTGTCAAGAGTGGCATATTATTTGTCTGTAGCATGAATGGGCCGGCTCCGGGAAGTACCACACTCCCGCAGAAAACCGCCGTCTGAATGAAAGCTTAGCTACCGCGCTTCTTACGGTGAGCGGTTGAGTTCCGAAATTGGGCCTCCGGCCCTCCTCCCAGCCTTTCTCTCCGCCCCGCTAGAGATGAGACAAGCGAAGTCTTCTCCCGATTTCCAAAAAACATGTCAAATATCACTATCTATCTTTAAAAACATCTATGTATCTTTTTATCATTTACGGTTAGCTCATATCTATATATAGTTAAATTTTTTCTTATAGCTATTAACTTTGTTTATTAATAAATTTTTTCTGTCATCCTGAAGAAAGTGTATCTTTTTAACACTGTGTCCATCCTACGGTTGTCTGGAAGAAATCGCCGGATCGCGCGGACAGGACTCAAGACGATGCTATTTTCCGCTGCGTACCAACACTCACAAACAGCATTTTCGAACCAACACGACATTGGAACCCAAAAACCAAGGCTTCACATATCAGATGAGAGTCCGGCAACGTATTTGCAATACCTATGGTGTTACAGATGCCTATAGGGGGCCTCACTATCCCATAAAAATCAATATCAATATCAGCCCGCGGCAGTCCACTGCTGGACATAGGCCTCACCCAAGGCGCGCCACCTAGCCCGATCTTCGGCCTCACGCATCCAGTCTCTGCCAGCCACCTTGCGCAGATCGTCCCACACTACGTTTGCCGAGTCGCGGTCTGTACTCCAGCACCCATCTACTCCAACGATTGTCGATTCTCCGACAAACGTGACTAGCCCATTGCCACTTCAGTCTGCTAACTTGAAGGGCTATGTCGGTGACTCTGGTTCTCCGGCGAATTTCTTCATTTCGAATTCTGTCCACCAGAGAAACCCCGAGCATAGCTCTCTCCATAGCCCTCTGAGCAACTTTGAGCTTGTCGAGAAGACGGACTGTCAGTGTCCACGTTTCGGCATCGTAAGAGAGTACGGGCAGGACGCATTATCCCATAAAAATAAATGATAAGAATGAATAAAACTCGCCATATAGAAGTTCTCTATTCTAGCGATATCTGTCTGCATAGCGCGTTCACTTTATGGAACTTCCATATTTCACTCATTCCCTTTTGTAAAGTACCACTTCATTGTTTAGCGAGTCCTTTGTGAATAAAATTAATATTAATTCACGATTTTGGACCTAAAATACAATGGGCATTACGTTAATAGGTTTTATCCTTAGGTGGCACTAAATGTTCTTCTGTATTTAAATCTAGATAATACACTAATGATATTTTTTTACGCTTCGGGGACATATATAATGAAATCTCAAGTATCAATTGAGAATTTTTCCCGCAAAACAAAGCTGTTTTTCTTTAAAGCAGAAACAAAAATGAATATAGAAACGAAACTCTTCAATACTTGTGTCCTTCCAGTGCTAACATATAGCTGCCAGTTGTGGGCTCCAACAAAAAAAAATCAATAAAAAGAAGCATGCTGTCAGTGTAAAGAAGCATGCTGAACATAAAGAAATTGGATAGGATACGGAATACAATCATTAGGAACAAGACCAAACTTACAAATATTAATTTTACTATAATGAAGGGGTCACGCTGCAGACGAATACTTTGTCAAGAATGGCATTTTAATTGTCTCTAGCATGAGTGGGCCGGCTCGCCCGGGGAAGTACCACACTCCCGCAGAAAACCGGCGTCTGAGTGGTAGCTTAGCTATCGCGCTTCGTCCGGTAAACGGTTGGGCCCGGAGGCCTTCCCCTCCCCTCCCCCTCGCCTTCCCCTCCCCTTCCCCTCCCCTCCCCCTCGCCTTCCCCTCCCCTTCCCCCTACCCTCCCCTCCCCTTCCCTTCCCCTGCCGCTCCCCTTCCCCTCCCTTTCCCGTCCCCTTCCCCTCCCCTTCCCCTCCCCTGCCCCTCCCCTTCCCCTCCCCTTCCCCCTCCCATTCCCATTCCCCTACCCTCTCCCCTGTGACAACGTCCTGTGGAGCGCCCAGGTACCGCTGGTCAGACATGTTGGTGGATGGCTTGCGCAACCTTCAAATATGCAACTGGCAGGAAGTAACGCAGGACAGGGCATGATGGCGTGATTTTTTTAATATAAATATATAAAGTAATTATATAAAATATATTGAGAAATATATTTTTGAAGGTACGTGCTTTTTATGAGTAAGTGACACGGCCCAATACTACCAACATAACGAAATGACTTCTATGAGCAGAATGTAATTCAGTTAAAAGCCAGCGATCAAGCCGTACAATATAAATTTAGCGTCCGGTTTGCGGCGAGATAACGTCCATCGCTTGTCGGGTTAAAGTTAACTAGAGAATTAACAACTATGTTGAAGGTTCATAATGCTTCACAAAGCTTAGAATAATCCTTTATTCTAACCTAAATACCTTCATATTCACAAAATTAGAATTCTTCTCCAAGGAATTGTTTTTTTATGGGATATGTAGCTTAATAGGCAGTGCGGAAGCGTTGCCGACCTTTAAGCAAAGAGACATTATGGGAGTGGGAGGGGGGAGGGTGTTAGGCCTCCGGAACTCAGACCGCTCACCGTACGAAGCGCGGTAGCTAAGCTACCATTCAGACGCCGGTTTGCCGACGGAGTGCGGTAGTTCCCCGGGAGAGCCAGCGCATTCATGCTACAAACAAATAATATACCATTCTTGACAAAGTATTCCTCTGCAGCGTGGCTCTACCATTCTAAAAACTCACTACTACTACACTCTGTTTGGGATAATTCCGTCCGCTAAATTCCCCTACCTCACAAGAAAAGTTTTTATCCCCGCCGTCTGCATGAGTGGGGATCCAGTACGGTGCATTTTTCTAGAGACATCTTTCCACGCACCACTACCCTGTGGTACCGGCTACCTCCAGCCAAGCCAAGCCTACACTTTGTTTAAAGGCCGGCAACGCTTCTGCACAGACTGCAGACTGCGGAGACTGCTGATGCCTCGTGTTGAGGCAAAACACGTCGTGTGTAAGGTGGAAAAGTGGTAGTGTGTGTTTGGTGTTGTTAATAGTAGTTGGGAGGCAGAGATTTGCTGACGGCCTTTATTTCAGTAACATTTAGTTTGAGTTCCCCGTAAATCCACTTCTTCCAGCACAAAACACACATTATTATTTTTCTGCATTTGTTCGCTTGTCGCGGATCTTAGCTATATAAAAGATTTAACTGTTCACATAGTAATATATTACCGCAAAGTACAATGATTACAGCCATCGCAACTCTCAATATAATCAATAACCTCTCTCATTATAATCCTAATTATGGGAATTCGGACTTACGTAAGTCCAAATTCCCATAATTCGACCGACGAAACTTTCTATTTCTCTCTAAGCTACTTATATAGTTTTAAACATTGCCTACAGTTTTAGTTAAAATTTAAATTTGCTAAAATAATTTAGTCGCTCTGCCTGTCCTGTTAAATTCATTTAAGTTAAACAGCTTTTTAAGTTAAATGTACGGTTACTGCGACATTTTATTACTCAAGTTTGCCAGACTTTAAATGCAAAATTTACTTGTTTTCATTTAAAATTCACAAATAAAGTATTAAAAGAAATTGTGTAAATACACTGCAGGGTATTTGATATTATAGATGTCTATGTGAATTATAATCATTTATTAATAATCACTTATTATATAAAATAATAATATAACAATTAATAAACACGACTAATTGATTGTTTGGGTGGCAAACAAAAAGAAAATAATTTGAATCTAACAACATAGAATGGTTCTTGCTCAGCATATGCCAGGTGTTCTATTGGAGCACCTGCACGCTGGTTTTGAACAAGAACCGACGTAGTCAGATCGCGGACCACAGTGACGACATTCATATTGACACACATACATCCATAATATATTACTACTCATATTCATATACACATTAATGAATTACACATTGAAAAAACTGTATTAACATCAAGTGTCATCCACTACAAGTTTAAAAAAATGTATTTGATCTTGAGTTGATGAATGAAAATTATTTTATTAGCGATTGAAAATTAGAACAAGATACACAGATATATAACTATACTAAATAGTAGGAATTCAAATTAATATCATAGTAACAAAGCCCAATATATTTAACAGTACCCGCAAATGGGGCGAAGTAATCCATTATATTTATAACAATATAATATAATAGCTTATAACAATATTATCTAAGTGGACAGTCGGAATCTTTACTTAGCTAAGATCCGCACCGAGCAAACAAAAATAGAAAAATAATAATGTGTATTTTTTACTGGAAGAAGTGGATTTACGGGGTACTATGGCTTCCGTTCTGCTACAGCGACACACGGGATCTTTAGGGGGCTCCTTCAAATAAAATTCTTCCAAATGATATTAATTTATTCTTGCGTTTCATTGTAAATTTATATTTTATTCATGTTACACTTAACCACACTTTCACTTTAAACTATATCTCAATATATATATTACTACCTGACCCGGCAAACTTCGTACCGCCTCAGAATCAATAAATAAAAATTAAAAAAATGCTCGATATGAATTAGATTTTATTATTATTTTTAATTACACAAAGCTTACAAAATAAATTTTGTAGTGTACGGTTCTAATTTGAAACTTGTTTACAATAAAAATTAATATAATATCTTTATTTCATTAAATACAAGACAGATTAAATATATACACTACTATATACACATACTTACAAAATAAACATCAAATATTTGACAGGTAGGAATAGTTTGTAAGGAAAACGAAATTGTTGCTTTTACTATATTCCTAATATTTTTATCATATAAACTCACCTTTTAAACCTTCCCTGGATTTCCGAAAATAATTCAAAACCAAAATAAGCCAAATCGGTCCAGCCGTTCTCGAGTTTTAGCGAGACAAACGAACAGCAATTGATTTTTATATATATAGATAATTTCAATGTTTTGTGCCGGACGGGTGACATGTCTATTCAAAAGACGTCAGTCGAACCAATGCCTTTTGTTTTAAAACAATTTCTTTTTCATTTTAAATTTGAATATTACGAATATAAAAAAATGTAATATAATATAAAAGGTTTAAATGCATTAGTGGTACATTTATGAATGTATCACTACATTACCTCCTCCGTGGCTCAGCCATCGCGTTCTATCTGGAGCTACGCATATATAAATTTGAAATAAATACCGTCATTGACTTGTTTCTATAGTTTTCAAAGTCGTATCTGAAATATCGTTGAAGGCAGGTGGTTCTATAGAGTGGTGGTGCGTGGAAAGAAGTTTCTAGAGCAACGCATCGTGCTTGCGTGCGCGATTTTGTGGCAAGTTGTACAATAGAGGAATTTAACAAAAATAAACTCCGAACTCCTCCGCGCACTCACCATGGCATATAAGCAATATAGTAAATTAAATGCTTAGCGATGGGATGTCCCTGCGATTTTTACTTTATGGTTATGTTAGTTTTCAAAATGGATCAAATTTTCAGGGAAAAAACAACTTAAGAGTGGAATATTTTAGAGACTTGTAACATGATTCTCTAATTGGCTCAGTGTCGAGGAGAGCCCACGGAATCAATGGTCGAGGGTTCGATCCTCGCATCGGAATCAATATATGTATGGCCTAACAGATATTTATTCCGAGTCTGGTCACCCCGCCAATCTGCAATGGACAAACGTCGTGGGTTAACGTCCGATCCTCCAGAAATCGGGAGTGACCGTGTTCAGCAGTGGGACATATATGGGCTTTTAAAAAAAATTAGTGTTGCTATTTTGAATACTATAAGGATAGAATAACTTTCAGGAACCTGAGTTTAAATCTAATACACTCTCTTTGTTGCTACTACTAGGGCATGTATTGGCTGTGAAAAACGAATCCTGATTCGCTTCCGTTCAAAAATTCTTCTTGTTCTGTCTTTCCTTTTTTCATGGAATAGGTAGGCGAGGATATGTGTTACTCTTCATTGAACAAAATAACTCCTAGTAAAAGCTTCATATATTTTGATAGTTGTAGAGCCACGCTGCAGACGAATACTTTGTCAAGAATGGCATAATATTTGTCTGTAGCTTGAATGGGCCGGCTCGTCCGGGGAAGTACCACACTCCCGCAGAAAACCAGCGTCTGAGTGTAAGCTTAGCTACCGCGCTTTGTACCTTCCTCCTCTCTGTCCTATAATGACACTTTCCTTAAAGGTCGGCAACGCTTCCGCATTGCCTATGGCGCTGCGGATGTCTATGGGCGGCGTTGATTGCTTTCCATCAGGTAACACGCCTGCTCGTTTGCCTTCCTATCCCATAAAATATATATATATATATATATATATATATATATATATATATATATATATATATATATATATATATATATATATATATATATATATATATATATATATATATATATATATATATATATATATATAAGAAATAATAAGACATTCCTAAAAGACTGGCAGCGCTTGCAATGCCTATGGCACTGCGAATGTCTGTGAGCGGGTTTGGTTGATCTCATTAAAAAAAAAATTAAACTGGCTTTTATATGTGGATCCATTTTGAAAATACCAGCGTTCCGATGCTGTGTTCCGCTTTCTAACTTCGCGTTTGGTTTGGAACGTCGCCAGATAGCTATATTTTCATTTGACTGTGATTGAAATGTCGTGACGTACTTGCAGTACTTTTTTAATGGGACAGAAAAGCAAACGAGCGGGCGTGCCACCCGATGCAAAGCAATCAACGCCGCCCGTACACATCCGCAATGCCATGGCCAGTGCAGAAGCGTTGCAGGCCTTTAAAAAAAAGTAGGCTAGTTTTTTGAAGGTTTCACAGGGTAGTGGTGCGTGGAAAGAAGTTTCTACAAAAACGCACCGTACTGGATCGCCACTCATCCAGATGGTGGGGATGAAACTTTTCCTTGTGGCGAGTTGTGCGCTAGTTGAATTCGGCGGCCCAAATTATCCAGAACAAGAATAGCATATTATTTGTCTATAGCATGAATGGGCCGGCTCGCCCGGGGTAGTACCACACTCCCGCTGAAAACCGGCGTCTGAGTGGTAGCTTAGTTACCGCGCTTCGTCCGATTAGCGGTTGAGTTCACGAGGTTCAACCCTTCTCCACTCCTCCCCCTCTCCATAATGACACTGCGGATATTTATGGGCAGGGTTGATTGCTTGCCTTCAGGTGACGCGCCTGCTCATTTGCTTTCCCATTCTATAAAAAAAAAAGAAAAAAATTTGCGACACAAAATTCCGAAGCAGCATACACAAATCCTTTTTTACGTTTAAAGTAATATGTTAAGGCAGGGCCGAGGAAGGGAAGAGGCCATCCTAGAAAATTTAAGGTTTAAGTTCCAAATAAATCCACTTAACCCAACGGAAAAACACACATTATTACTTGTCGCGGATCTTAGCTAAGTAAATCTTTTGACTGTCCATATAAACAAAAGGGTTGCAAAGTTCTGAAAGAGAACTATATCGGAATAGGGGCCTTAACCAAGATACCATAAAATATTTTTTATTATATATTCACGCCTATCCCCCGCAGGGGTTGGCAGAGACCACAGAGCTACATCCGCTGCCATTCATCGCAGCGCAACGGCTCGTCATTGGTCGCTTTTCGCCCTCGTGAGAATCAGGACGTGACGGGTGGCGAACCACGTCGCCGTCATTTTCGACAAATTAGGTATATTAAATTCGTCTTAGTGAATCCCACGAGCCGCAAGGGAGGATGGAGGTCAGCCCCAGCAGAGCCCTGCGTGCTGAGGTAAGGCACCATAGTCCCCGGGGGAGCCCGACCCCGGGACGATCGGCACGCTTGCGACTAGGCTCGCCCCTAGCCATGCATCCATTGGCACGGCAGACCGTGGATTGGCGGAGAGGAAGGGAAAGGGTAGAGAAGAAAGGAAGGGGCAGGAAAGGAAATGCGGATTGGGGGGGTTACCAGACTCGGAATAAACATTTATAAATCCATATAAATATTTATTCCGATGCGGTAATCGAACCCGCGACCATTGACTCCGTGGGCGGAGGGCCCCGCCACTGAGCCAATCGGTCGTCTTACCATAAAATAATGCTAGTTAATCATCATATTTCATTTGTTTTAAATAATATTAAGGAAATTTTATTATTATTATATTTAAGAAGACTTTGTTGGGCTTAAAACCACAAGAAATATATTAAATGGGGACGTCTGTCGAGAAGAAATCGATCTTACTTGATAAATAATTTAACATCATCTGAATCTCTTGAGCCGCGGATGAGCTTTGGCCTGATAAGGAAATGTTGAATAATCGAAAATGTAAAATATATACCTAATTCCCATACCCACTGGTAATTTATCATTTCATTATTTTATTATAACTTTGACTTATTGAATAACGAACGAAGTTATAAGAGAGCGATGTCAAGTCAAAGAATGTGTCGTTAAAAGTCGTTGTCGTACAAAGGTTTAGAATTGGATGCTTAAATGGTTTAGGCACATATAGAGGATGGAAAAAAGACGACTGGTAATAGAAACTTACGTTGCGGATGTGAATGAGAAAGTCGGTTGAGAGTAATTTAAATTTTAAAATGAAAAAGAAATAAATTGTTGTATATTAAATTAAAAGCATTATTAGTCACCTTAATACATGTCACCTTTCCGACATAAGAAAATTATATATTCACGCCTATCCCCCGCAGCTGTTGGCAGAGACCACAGAGCTCCATCCGCTACCATTCATTGCAGAGAAACGGCTCTCCATTGGTCGCTTCTCGCCCTCGTGGGGTAACAAATTAGGTATATTAAATTCGTGTTAGTGAATCTTACGAGCCGCAAGGGAGGATGGAGGTCAGCCCCAGCAAAGTCCTGCATGCTGAGGTAAGGCACCATAGTATCCGGAGGAGCCCGATCCCGGGACAGTCGGCACGCTTGCAACTAGACTCGCCCCAAGCCATGCATCCATTGGCACGGCAGACCGTGGATTGGCGGAGAGGAAGGGAAAGGATAGAGAAGAAAGGAAAGGGCAGGAAAGGAAATGCGGATTGGGGGGTTACCAGACTCGGAATAAATCCATATATATATATATATATATATATATATATATATATATATATATATATATATATATATATATATATATATATATATATATTCCAATGCGGGAATCTAACCCGCGACCATTGACTCCGTGGGCGAAGGGCCCCGCCCCTGAGCCAATTGAAATTATTTTATATTGAGATAAAAAATGTAAATTGATAAAGTGTGAATAATGTATGAATAAGATATAAATGTACAGTGAATAGACAAAATAAATTATTTTTCACTTAGAATATTTTCAATTACATCGAAAATAAAACCCCCTAAAGATCCCGCGTGTGTGTGTGTGTCTTTTCTGGTATGGGATCTTTTCACGGGATCTGAATCGCTTTTCATCCAGACTGTGGAGATGAAACTTTTCTTTCGTGATCTTTTACATTCTTCACCTATTTGATTTCCCATGAAACGAAAAGATAGTCCATTGCATTAAGGGTCCCATAAAAGTTATTCCATGCTATCCTTTTAAGGGAACCCACCAATAGCGCCAAGACTTTCGCTCCCAACTTTTATTAGGGTCTTATGATTGTAATAACATTCCGCGGTTCCTATTGATCTCTTAACCTCAATATAACTGGGTGTTGTTACTACTTTTCCACGCGAAAGAATTGTCTGCAAGGATCTGCCAAACAAATTTATTAATTAATAATATTATATGTTAAAATTAGAAGTATATCGTTGGCTTTTTTATCATAATTCGTAATTACATAAAAGAAAAGCATTTTTCCTCACATTTGATGCTTATATTTTTTACCTGATGGCAAGCAACCAACGCCGCCTACAGACATCCGCAGTGCCATAGACAATGTTGCCAGCCTTTAAGGAAATTGTCATGAAAGGGTGAGGGGTGAGGGGGGTTTGGGCCTCCGCATTTCAACCGCTCACAGGACAAAGCGCGGTAGCTAAGCTACAACTCGGACGCCGGTTTTCTGCGGGAGCGTGGTAATTCCCCTGGTGAGTCGGTCCATTCGTGCTACAGACAAATAATATGCCATTCTTGACATAGTATTCGTCTGCAGCGTGGCTCTACCATTACTAGTTCCTGCTATAAGTCATACTGTTAGTTCACACACACGATATATGCATGACAGTTAACGTTAATTCATTAATTATAAATACATTTAATTAATTAATTCTCTGTTTTATATGGGAGCAAAATAATTTCTCTTATATAAGATATTTAGCAGAATGTAAAATACCGTACCGTAGTAGCGAAGCGTGTAGATCAAGTACTGGAAAAAAGTAGGAATTGACTTTAAAAAAAAAAAAGTATATTACTTTATGTATCTAAACTTTTAATATATGGACAGTCAAAAGTTTTACTTAGCTAAGAGACCGTAAAGTGACTTTTTGGTTGTCTTCCGTAGAGTCTACTATACCTGAAGATGCCTCGTGTTGGGGCGAAACACGTGTCGTTTACAAGATGGAAAAGTGGTAATGTGTGTTTGGTGTTATGTATGGTGGTTGGTGGGTGGAGAATTGATGGCCGATTTTCGGTAAGTTTTTCGTTTAAGTTCCTAATAAATCCACTTAATCCAACAGAAAAACACACATTATTAATTTTCTGTTATTGTATTGCTTGTCGCGGATCTTAGCTAAGTAAAACTTTTGACTGTCCACATAGTGATGGATTTCCGCAAAGTAACGCCTGACTCCATCAATAAACTTTTAATGATGCTCACGAGGGTGAGAAGCAACTAATGAAGATCAGCGACCGATCACTGCAATAAATAGTAGCGGTTGAAGCTCTGTGGTCTCTGCTAACCCCTGGGGGGATAGGCGTGAATATATAAAAAAAATATACCTAAATTAAAAATGGCTTTATTAAAAACATTTCGAACTATTAAAGAACATACATACATACATATCGTCACGCCTGTCTCCCGTAGGGGTAGGCAGAGACCACAGATCTCCATCTGCTACGATCTCGGCATACTTCCCTTGCTTCCTTCCACACTCATTATTTTCCTCATGCAAGCCCGCCGGTTGAGGGTACTCTTGACCTGGCCTTTCTTAAAAAGTTCAGCAATCTGGTCAAGGTACGTTTTTCGTGGTCTTCCTCTTCCGGCCCTTCCATCCACATTCGCAAGGTAAATTTCTTTTGCCAGTCGTCTTTCATCCATCCTCTCTATATGTCCAAACCATCTAAGCATCCCTTTTTCTACTTTTGTCACAACACCTTCTTTTACTCCACATTGCTCTCTTATATCTTCATTCAAGGTTACACCACACATACTTCTTAATGCTCTCATTTCTACTGCATTCAGTCTGCTTTCAAGCTTCTTCTGCCAAACCCAACTTTCACTACCGTATATTAGCGTCGGAACAAGCACCCCCTGATGAACCGCCAATCGGGCCGTTTTAGACACATTCTGACTTTTCATAAAGGAGTGCAGAGCTCCGTTAACCTGATTACCAACTTTCACTCGTCTTTCAATGTCTCCTTCACATTTTCCATCTCTTGTAAACAGTGTCCCCAAATATATAAACTCATTCACTTGCTCAACTTATGCTTTTATTACTATGAAAGAAGAATTAGTTTTTTGTTGTTCCTTGTCAAAATTAACTCATATGGACTTTCGAAATTCTATAATCAGGCCGATGATATACAAAAATATACATTGCTCGATTTTTGGCTTACAAAAAATGATCAACTCTCAAAAACTTTGTGTACGAAAAAAAACATTTTTTTCAGGCGTACACCGACAGCCTAGTTTCTATCTCAAGAAAAGCCATCGCGCATAATTGCGATGAAGCCTTTGTGTGTAGACTGAAATAAAGCGAATATGAGTCTGTTTCTTGTTAGCTTAATGTCTGCTGACATTAAATAAAAACCGAGCAAATAAAAACATTTGGTTTGTTTGTATGGTGCGTACTATGCGAAAATGAAACCTTTGTAGGTTTCATTCACAGGTCACAGGTCTGACAAACATTAAAATTTATTAATTTTTTCAAAAAAATCTTATTGCTGAAACTTATATACGTAATTAAACACGTATATAAGCAAATAAAAACATTTGTAATAATTGTATCGTACTGTGCGAAAATGAAACCTACAAACTGCCAGTATTACATTTTTTTTTAAATAAATCTTATTGCTAGAACTTATATACGTAATTAAACACGTATAGAGCCAATAATGTACTAACATTTAATTATCTTAACTAAAAATATATACAAATTCGTTGGTTACGTCATTAATCTATACAATATTTGTTTATACATATATGTGTGTGTGTGAGAGGCAAGAGTGTATATTTAATAATAATTATTTTCTGATAGAATTTTTACATCAGTTTGTATGACAATCGTTGGAGCAGACAAGTGCTGGAGTGGAGCCCGCGTCTCGGTAAACGTAGTGTGGGACGCCCCCCGGCTAGATGGTGCTACGATCCGCGCAAGGCGGCTGGCAGAATCTGAATGCGAGAAGCCGAAAATCGAGCTAGGTGGCGCTTCGTGGGGGAGGCCTATATCCAGTAGTGGACTGTCGCAGTCTGTTGATTGATTTATAGGATTTTTAATACTTTTTTGTTTTTAATTAATACCAAATAATCGATAAAGATACGCGTATATAAGATATGTAGATCTATATATATATATATATATATATATATATATATATATATATATATATATATATATATATATATATATATATATATATATATATTACGAATGTAAAAAAAGTAATATAATATAAAAGGTTTTATTGCATTAGTGATACATTTATAAATGTATCTCTACAGTAACAACTCACCTGCACACGTTAGAGAATGTTAAAATGTAAAACATTTAACATTGTACGAAAAATATTCTATAGTTTTTTTTTTTAAAAAAAATAGCTGATGCGCAACAAACATTCGAGTAAACGTCCAAAAAACAATATTTATTCGACCCGCAGTAACATTGTGTTACTGCATTTCAACTTGTACACTGTAACTGGCTGGAATTATATAACAAAAAAAAAGACATTGTATAGCTTTTATTATTATCTGTATGTTAGCAGATAGATGTAAGTTGGCGGCAATTTTCCCGCCAAATTACATCAGTGACGTTGTGTTTTTATTACATTGTCATATTATTATCAGTTATATTGTTTGATTGTGTGATTGTATGATTTATGCAATATAGTTTGATTAAGGCGTATAATTGAAGTGATTTGAAATAAAAGCGTGTATCGTGACTTTTTAAGTTGACTGAAAAATTCCATAGAAGGTTTTGGTAGAATAGCAACCATTTTATCAAGATATAACGTAATAAGTTGACTAGTTATATTTCAAGAGATTTGATGTTATCGTATTTTACTTGACATTGGCATAATAGTTATAACTAATTGCCATCAAAGAAAAGTAAAGACAAGTTGGCGGGAATTTTTCCACCCACTTACATGAGTGACGTTGTTTTTATTTCAATATCATATTATTATCAGTTAAATTGAGTGATTTTATGATTTATACAATATACTACGATTAACGTGACTTTTTACGTTGCCTGAAAAATTCCAATATCCAAGGTTTTGGTAGAATAGCCACCATTTTATCAAGACTTTAGAGTTATAATATATTTTAAGAGATTTGTATTATTGCATTCTTCTTGACTGGCATAATAGTTATAACTAAGAAAAGAAAAAATAAACCCGATCTTATATAGCCCTCTGAGCGAGTCTGAGCTTGTTAAGCAGACGGATTATCAGTTGCCAAGTTTCGAACCGTAAGGGTACACGAAGGATGTACTAGTCGAGGTCTAGATGGATCAAAAATCTGACCAAGTAGTTGGCAAAGGGTGGATGCTATTTGAAGATATATAGAAAAACTCACCCATTTTAAATTTGAAGTTCTCCGACTCAAACTTCTTTCTTCTCTTATTACTCTTCTCACTTCACGCTTATCGCAACTTCAGTTCTCTACTTATTATAACTATTTTATTTTAACACGTAACTGTAATGATTCTCATTGCGATCTAATAACAAAAAAAAATAACTATATATAATATTTTCATGTAATAAATGATAGATCGATGAAAATATTAGATTCTAAGAACATATTACGGGTCTAGTGCATAACTGCTTCTATCGACGAAGTGCTGTATCAAATTCGTGACTGTTACGTACTCTGTGTAACAAGTCTGCGACTCCTTATTTTTTTATATATATTCACGCCTATCCCCCGCAGGGGTTGGCAGAGACCACAGAGCTCCATCCGCTACGATCCCGGCACACCCTCCGCGCCTCCTTGACACTCATCCATTTTTCCTCTCACATTCATCGCAGCGAAACGGCTCTCCGTTAGTCGCTTCTCGCCCTCGTGCGAATCAGGACGTGACGGGTGGCGAACCACGAACAATTAGGTATATTAAATTCCACGAGCCGCAAAAGGAGGATGGAGGTCAGCCCCAGCAGAGCCCTGCATGCTGAGTTAAACTACCGTGAATTAGCAGAGAGGAAAAGAAAAGGATAGAGAAGAAAGGAAAGGGCAGGAAAGGAAATGCGGATTGGGGGATTACCAGACTCGTAATAAATATTTATAAATCCATACATATATTTATTCCGATGCGGGGATCGAACCCGCGACCATTGACTCCGCGGGCGGAGGGCTCTGCCACTGAGCCAATCGGTCGACTCCCTAGTATTACCGAAATGTAACTATGCGGACACTGTATATGGACCCCGTCTACTGGCTCGAACAGAAAATATTACACAGGGGGATATCACTGAAACGGCTCATTAATTTGCTAGGGCAGAAAACACGGAGAAGCCCCACGGTCTCTCAAACAATGTGAGAGGTGGCGCTCTTGTTAAAACCATGTGCGTGAAATGAAGATTTTCTCTCCATTTCGACAGAAAATAATGCGTTTAGTGATTTTTCGACCTAGTTCTGCCACCAGACGTCCTGTACAATAGCTGTATTCAACTAAAACTTTTAATAGAGATAGAGACAAAACCAGCACCTGTTATCGTTTACCACTATCTTGGCCAAATAAAAACAGCGGAACGACTCATCTGGCCGCATTCCAAATACAACGAAATAAGCAATCTTCGAGAGATTGCGGCCGGAATAGCAAGCGGGCACACTTGCATGTATTATATTTATTTGTTCGTAAGGACACCAGCATCCAAGAGTTAGTGCTAATTAAAATTAGCAAGTACAGTGGACCCGCGGTTTTCCGGACCTTGTCTAATCCGGTGTAAATCCGGAAGTACCACACTCCCATTATTACTCATTCAGAAGAAAATAGATAAGTCTTCGACTTACTTGACTTGATTCATTTAATATTACTTGATAATGTTTTTCGATTCATTTAACATATGTACAAAAAGCAATAAATGTAAGATTGACCGCAGCCACATCGTAATAAAATCGAATCGTAAATATCCCGGTTAGATTATAGCCCGGTTTTTACTGTGGATGTATATCTTTGTAATTTCATCTCTATTAAGAACTCAAGTAATGTACTTTTTACACCCTATCGGTGTATGATCTGTAAGAAATTTATTTAATTTTTCGCGAAAGAAATATTTAAAATATTTTATTATTATTATTACATATTTTAGGACCATACTCAAAAATTACAAAAATTATGTTATTCTACCCGTATTTAATTTGTTTTTTATCAGATAGGAAGGCAAACGAGCAGGCGTGTCGTCTGATGGAAAGCAATCAACGTCGATCATAGACATCCACAGCGCCATAGACAGTGCAGTAGCATTGACAGCCTATACGAATAGTATAGGCTTGTTTTTCGAAGGTTCAAAAGAAGTATCTAGCTAGTTCCACAGGGTAGTGGTCCGTGAAAAGTTTCGGGAAAAACGCGCTGTACTGGACCTTATCCAAGTAGATGATGTGGATGAAATTTTTAACATTCTAACAACATATTGCTATGTAACGTAATTACGGATGGACACAACATTTATATATAGTGACGTCAGACTGTACAATATTAGAGTGAACAATATCTTAATATTTATTATTTTTCATGTAATTTCTCGTTTCAAAGTGACAGTAAAATTGGTAAAGGTTAACTGGTAGAGAGTATCTTCCTGCATGTCCGCTATAAACCACATTTGTGCAGTAAGGTTAAATAAAAAATAAACCTTTTTTTTTAAATTTGGGATTACAGATTGGTTTTTATTAATTTGATAGACTTTACTTATTTATTTTTAGATTGGGGATTACAGATTGGTTTTTATTAGTTTGATATACTTTACTTATCTATTTTTATATTGGGGATTACAGATTGGTTTTTATTAGTTTGATAGACTTTACTTATCTATGTTTAGATTGGGATTACAGATTGGTTTTTATAAGTTTGATAGACTTTACTTATCTATCTTTAGATTGGGATTACAGATTGAATTTTATTAGTTTGATAGACTTTACTTATTTATTTTTAGATTGTGGATTACAGATTGGTTTTTTATTACTTTGATAGCTTGCCACTTATCTTTGATTTATTTAATGAATGAAGCCCCCACTCTTAAGAATTTGATTAACACTAGATATACCAGCGATAACACTAGATATAACAGTCAAAAACGCAAATTATTTTTACTAACAACATACATACAGTAATATAAACATTATAAAATTAATTCTTTAGTTATAACTAGAAAAGTCATGATATCATTGCGAAAAAAAAATATTACACGTAGTAGGAATTTTAAATTGAAATACCGAAAACAGTCATTTTGACTGGTCTGGTATATCTAGTGTTAAATTCAACAAACTTAAATCGTTTTTATATTTTACACAAGCCTTTAGCAAAGGACCGAGCAAAGTAAAAAAAATACAAAATGCAATATATAAGTTAAAGTGGTAGTGAAAGAAAACTGAATAGACATTGGAAGTAATTTTAATTTAAAAATTATAAACTACCAGTACAGGCTGTATATATTTGTATCTACGGGACCTCCAACTCCAAACTACCTCTTAGGTCAGTAATGCGCATTTTTTAAAAGCTTTGTTTAGGATTTGATTCGGGGATCTTTTAGACTACGCACTGCCCCTTCCCTATTAGTGAGTCATTGCGGGAAAGGAAGACTCTATTCTGCGCTGAAAATCACAGCGAAAATAGTCTTTCTTATTTACAATTTACTTATTTTTTATATATATAAAGCATAAATATTTTATATTATAAATATATTATAATCATAAATATCAATTTATTATTAATTAATATAATTTTATTATTTACAATAGTCTTTATTATTTATTTCAGTTTGTAAGCATTAACTATGGACGACGAATCGCGTAGGGCGTGTGTAAAAGGCTAGGTGGCGGTACTTAGGGGAGATCTATTATATACTAATTGTACTGCTATTTACTTCCACAACCTATAAATGACCCACTACTGCAGACGAGCTTCCCCGCTTTTGGAAGATTGAACTTCAACGAACAAGACTAGTTGAAGGCGGATTAATTGGACAAACACACTCGGAATAAATACGTGTAGACAACACACACACATTTATCCCAATGCGGGAATTGAAAGCGTGACCATTGGCTTCTCGGTACTGGCTAAATGGTAGTGGTAGGTAGTTTCGCAACTATGACAATTCTTCAGAGTCGTCATTAACAATTATGAATTATATTTCAGGTACAGCCGTCATTAGCTTCGTTAGAACGGTTAACAAGGAATCTAGTCATGTTAAAATATTTCTAGTCGAGTTATAGGAATTGTTACGTCTATGGGCAGAGTTGATTGCTTGCTCGTTTGCCTAACTATCCCGTACAGCAATAGAAATAAAATAATGGACAAACAAACGTTATGTTCATATCCGAAAATTAGATTTTGTTTTTTATAAAACAAATATTGTAAGCACTAACAAATGGCAGGCAATGTACGACGCATTACAACCTTCGATGCATCAGCCTATTTATTGTGAACGCTTCTTTTGTATGTATTGATTTACTGCCTGTTGTTAACTTAATGAAATCTTTATTGTTAAAAGATATAATATAATATATATACTATTATATAATGTATAATTTTTAACGATAAAACTGATAACACAGAATATTATAATAAAAAAAAATTAAAGTAACTACGCTAAAAATTGTATAAAATATAATCGATCGCTTATAAATTTGAGAGAAATGGTTTTTTAAAGTAAGAAGTGTACCTCACTAAGCTACTTTACATTAACTTTACGGGTCTGGTGTATTAAGTTGTGTGTTTTTTGTTTTAGCGCGAGAAACAGGTGGTTGTGCGGAAGAGCCGCGTAAGCGACCACACCGCTCAGACGCGCCGATAAAACTGAACGCTGTACTGAGTCCGTAAGTCACGTTGGGCGCGACAATGATGCCAGTGCAAGAATTTTTTCCCCCCAAAAATTGTAGCAACATTTTTGGGTGAACTTATTGAAATAATTTAATTATATAATAATAAAGACTATTTATGACCTTAAATCACGGCTTCCATTCTCCCATTGAACTATGTCAACCATGTTATGCCGAACCTTAGCATACCAAGGCATATCTTCCCAGAGAAAAGCCTATATATTACAACACTACAGACTGTTTTTGTAATGGTAAAAAAGGTAATCGTGTTATTCTTCTTGTAAATTAAACTTACTATAGGCACTCTGAATGTCCATTATATGTAAATGAGCTGGCTTAAACAGGAAAGCAAGTAGCAGTTACTGAATACTGACATCTATTTCGGAGTTATCTGAATGATGGATTGATCTGATTATCCACAATCTTATTATATCTATTTACTATTATCTACTCTCTTTCTTTTGCTCCACCATCGTTAACTTATTGTAATGGTTAGCGATGTCCCTTAGTTTTCTCGGTATTTTAGATTCTCCGCTGCTGATCACTTATAACTGAATCAGGTGAACTAATTTTTCTAAACTATTTCTTCGAAAAATATAGATATAAGTTAGTATAAAACTTTTTTATGAGAGTTACGAACATACAATATACATTCATACATCCAAATTTTTACCAAAACACATGGAACTAGTGACGTCATAATAATTACCCCAAAACTCGGGTAAAATCTTAAACCAAACAGCCCCCACCGGGATTCTTATTTGTAGCTCTCAAAAGCACGCATGCGTAGTGACATTTTCAATTTGGGAGCCTATCACTACCTTTTTTTCCAATATGTACTTAATGTATAAAAACATTAGAACTATTTCAAGTTAACTTTTCCAACGGCTATATTGTAATATCTATGTATTTTGTTGGCATATAAAAGTTCTCTAAAATTTATACCTTACAAACAGTTAATAAAGTCTAATATTCATTACTGAAGCACCATCAAAAACATTAGTGTGACTTAAGTAAGGGCAAAAATAGAATAAGAGAAAATTGCACCTTATAACAAGCTTTAAAGGTTTTAAAGTCGTTTTTCAGTGTATAAGCACCTTATCCGTTTTATACATTATAAAGTTTACGTTTATAAACAGGTACTTTTAATAGAGTAGTTAAAAAGCTCCTTAACTAAATGTAAAATGTAATAAGGATATTTAGATGCAAATTAAATTTGAACATACATTTTCCGTGATATAATAACAAGATGGCTAAATGGGAAGCTTAATAACATTAAAATCGTTTAGGGAATATTAACCCATTAACTGCCGCCGGCATATATATACGCCACACTCAACCGATGCGTTCACTGCCGCCGGCGTATATATGCCTCACTCAACCGATGCATTCACTGCCGACGTATATATACGCCTCACTCAACCGATGCGTTCACTGCCGGCGTATATATACGCCTCACTCAACCAATGCGTTCACTGCCGCCGTCGTATATATACGCATTACTCAACCGATGCGTTCACTGCCGACGTATATATACGCCTCACTCAACTGATGCGTTCACTGCCGGCGTATATATACGCCTCACTCAACCAATGCGTTTACTGCTGCCGTCGTATATATACGCCTTACTCAATCGATGCGTTCACTGCCGCCGTCGTATATATACGCCTCACTCAACAGATGCGTTCACTGCCGCCGGCGTATATATACGCCTCACTCAACCGATGCGTTCACTGCCGCCAGCGTATATATACGCCTCACTCAACTGATGCGTTCACAGCTGCCATCATATATATACTCCTCACTCAACCGATGCATTCACTGCCGCCGGCGTATATATACGCCTCACTCAACCGATGCGTTCACTGCCGCCAGCGTATATATACGCCTCACCAAACTGATGCGTTCACTGCCGACGGTGTATATATACGCCTCACTCAACCAATGCTTTCATTGCCGCCAGCGTATATATACGCCTCACTCATACGATGTGTTCATGAACCGGAGTTCCGGCGCTTCAACAAGGGCATCCACGCAGCGAAGACTCTGAGAAGTGATGACCAGTAGCCAGCTTATCGTCTGCTTTGGAGAGGTTATCGCTGCAGTCAGTTCCAGCGTCGACCATAGGACGGCGTTGCGTAACGTCTTCGGTCCCCCACCCTCTTCGCCCAGTGTGGAGTAGGTTAGGTTTAGTTTGTGGCCGAATTTAAGGACCCCTACAAGCCGCCGGAAACGGCGGCGCAAAGACTGGGAGGCGGTCGTCTCCTCGACCATAAGTCCGAGTAGTGGGGTTCAACTCTGAGGCTCGCTCCTACAATCCTAACGGGGTGTAGAAGTCCCCCGTTCATTCGATGCGTTCACTGCCGCCGGCGTATATATACGCCTCACTCAAACGATGCGTCCACTGCCGCCGGCGTATATATACGCCTCACTCAAACGATGCGTTCACTGCCGGCGGCCTTTAAAAAAAGGAAGTAAAAAGTTTTTTTGTTGCAAAACGCACCTCTTTTTTTTCCTCCAATACACCGCATAACTACGCTCGACTGAATGAAAAACTGGGGAGCGCATCTCGTAAGTTTTCCTCGCATCTCGTAAGTTTTCATCGGCAGGATAGGGGGTGAATATAATGTTAGTCTACAAATATTATCACTTTATTTTAGCGATAATATTTATAGACTAATACTATATTAATATTCAAGATACAGCTATTACGTTTCGTAGCAAACTGCGATAAATCCGTATCGTTCCATACACTCTACGGAAATTTGTAGCGCTCAATAAATACGCTACGGAAATTCGTAGCGAATGACATTCACGCTACGGTAAATTGAAGTTCACTCCGTTATCGTAAGCTAATATTCAATAGGGTTTCGGACACAAATATACATATAGGCGCAAAAAAGCGAAAACGCTGTAAATGACAACGATGTCAAATTTCTTTTTATTACATATTCGGTACAGAAAAACATACTGCGTCGAATGATTTGAATCACATTGCCCTACGACGAACAAAAATCTAAAAGGAGACGCAATATGAGAATAGAGATGAAAAAGAAATGCAATGAAAGAAGATGAAAACTATTAGTTATTATCGATGTTTGAATACAAATTATGGACAATTATTTTCTTAAATATAGCAGGGGATGGGGGATGTGAAGAATATATGATGACAAACTGGGGTTCGGGGATCGCAAAAATGAAATCGACTACTAGTTTTACTTCTCTTCAATTTACTTCCACATCTTCTCTTCTATTATTTTCTTCCGTATTAATCTTTTTAAACTCCCCTTCGACTCACCGTCGCCCCTTTATATAGGTAAAACGATCGAAAGTTCTAGCATTCCTAAAATTCAAGAATGTTCCAGCAATGTGTAGTCTTTTCGACATCGTCCTGTCTCTTTCCCACGCGAAGCTATTTTCTATTAACTGTTCTTGTCACCTATTGACGGACGTCTTGTCAATTTATTTTTAAAAAGTTGTAATGGCTTGCTTGTCAAGGATTTTGAGATTTATATATGAGGTTTTAATCATTTTATTAAAAAAATGATTTTTCATATTTCTGTTATGCAACAATATATATGTATGTATCTATGTTAGTGTATTTTTTATTATAAAGAATAGCCACGTGGCGATCAGTAACAAATACTGGAGTCAGAACTCATGTTATATATATACACGTATTCTTAAATCTGTGCCATATCTTTATTACATACATATATACATACATATCGTCCTTTCTCGCATATGGGGAGGCAAAGACCACAGATCTCCATCTGCTACGACCTCGGCATACTTCCCTTGCTTCCTCAACACTCATTATTCTCCTCATGCAAGCCCGCCGATTAAGGTACCTCTTGACCTGGCCTTTCTTAAAAACTTCAGCAATTTGTCCAAGGTATGTTTTCCGTGGTCTTCCCCTACCGACGCATGGATGGAAGGCATCCATATTCGTGACGTAAATTTCTTTTGCCAGTCTTCTTTCATCCATCCTCTCTATATGCTCAAACCTATCTTTATTGTTATGTTAAAAGTAAGATAATTAAGTATTAGTTTTAAATTTGCCCAACTTAACCCAAAATCCTATCCTACTAATATTATAAATGCGAAAGTTTGTGAGTATTGATGTATGTTTGTTACTCTTTCACGAAAAAACTACTGGACGCATTTGAATGAAACTTTACAGTAATATAGGTTATACATAGGAATAACATATAGGCTACAATTTGTGATGATTTTATGTAATTTTGGCCGTAATATAACGATACATGTCAATTAAGTCGGAAAAAAATCTGGCCTCTAAGAGCTATCTTGGCGTAGGCTGCCTATACCATTGGAGTTACACAAAGGTGATGTACCATAAGATTGTCTTATACCTATAATATGGAAGCCACTATGACCAAAATTGTGAACCATAAATTAAGTAAAAAAAAATATTTATTTAAAATGATATGTCACGAAACTTAATGTGGCATACAAGATTCCACGCGAGCGAAGCCGCGGGCAAAAGCTAGTCACCAAATAAGCGGACCAACTGGCGTGGAAATGCTGAGTCAACGCATTACTAATGTAGTTACATTACGTCGGATTAAAATTACTTCATTTATCATTAACAACACTGGAACTGAGTAATACGTTAATGGATTGAACTAACGCTTTTAAGTTTTGATGAAAACCCACGCAATTCAATCATGGTTAAGAGTTATGAATATTTAAAATACGTCAAGTTGAGTTACGGAAAAAATATTGAGATTACGTTTTTTTTAAATTTTGCGATGTCGTTAAAACAAAATAACAGCGACGTGGTTCGCCACCCGTCAAGTGCTGATTCCCACGAGGGCGAGAAGCGACTAACGGAGAGCCGTTTCGCTACGTTGAATGTGAGAGGAATGATGGATGAGTGTGAGGTAGCAAGGTGTGCAGGGATCGTAGCGGATGGAGATCTGTGGTCTCTGCCTACCCCTACGAGAAACAGACATGACCATATGTATGTATGTATATATTAAATCAAATATAGTTTTTTGTTCCACATAATAAGTGACATTTTATTCGTTTACCGTCAGTCTGTTAACAGAGGCTTTTACTATCAGTTTGTTATAAAATTCTTTCGAATATAGAAATAATACCGAAGCAATAAAAATAAGTAAAAAATAAACAAAGAAATAATCAATAATATATCCCATAGAAGCAGAAAGAGAATGCATAGTAGAAGGCCTAGGTATTTTGAAAGAAGAGCAACTGGAGAAGAGTTGCCCAGAATAGAGAACGCTGAAGACAATTCGTGTACGAGGCTAAAACCCACACCGAGTTATAGCGCGAAAGGATAATGATAAAAGCAGAAAAAATAAATAGGATATTGATAAAAGCAGTAAAAATAAATAGGATGTTGATAAACGCGTAAAAAATAAATAGGATGATGATAAAAGCAGAAAAAAATAAATAGGATGATGATAAAAGCAGCAAAATAAATAGGATGATGATAAAAGCAGCAAAATAAATAGGATGATGATAGAAGCCCACAAAATACTCATGTTCATATGGAGTTATCCCGCGTAGCTACATAGAAGACGCAATTATTTTTTTGTGTGTTGTAATCTGAATTATCAAATTAACCATCAAATCTTTGATTAACTTCGTAAACTTCTATTGTAGATAAACTTTTGTATTTATTTGTTTATTAAAAAGAATAAATCTAAATCTAGAAATACAATTAATATACTGTGTTTTTTTTTTCGAAATTTATCGTCACTGATCTATTCTATGTAAAGTCATATACTCAAGAAAAGATCTATAAAAGAAAAATCTCGCAAACTATTAAGTAACACTCGCATAACATTAAATAATGTACTCGTTACACCTTGGGGAATTAATCGAAGTATTTAAGTTTTAAATATTGCGACATAATAATCTACTAAGTATAATATTATTAAATTTTCTTTCATCCCTTATTTATATAGCTGTGGTCAAAATGAAGAAAATAACAATTGTGAAATTAAAAATGATCGAAAATTTTATAGTACTTCGTTAATAAAATAAAGAATAATAACAAATAAGTTAAAAGGTTGTTGAAAAATGACGATGACGTGGTTCGCCACCCATCACGTCCTGATTCTCACGAGGGCGAGAAGCGACCAATGGAGAGCCGTTTCGCTGCAAAGAATGGTAGCGGATAAAGCTCTGTGGACTCTGCCAACCCCTGCAGGGGATAAGCGTGAATATATATAAAAATAATTAAAAGGTATTTATTCAAAAATCACCGCGACGTATGAGGCTGTATTTGAAAAGATATTTATTGAATGTTAGCTTTCATATTTGAATTAACTAAGATTATTAATGAAGTCAGGCGTTACTTTGCGGAAATCCATCACTATGTGGACAGTCAAAAGTTTTACTTAGCTAAGATCCGCGACTGAATTCACAAGACAGCTTTATTTATATTATTATAGTAATAATTAAAAACTAAATAATATTACGATTAATTTAAGATATACATTATTACATAAGGGTGACTTGTATAAATAAATTAATAAATAATTTGTAGTAGCTTGGCTATCAAATCTTTAAAAAGAATTAAAGTAAGTTTCGACAAGCATTCGTTACACGTATATACCTTTTCTTTATAAAAAATAAAAGATAACAGTCACAATCTAAATGTATATGAGTAATGAAACAAAGCTAAGATAAAATAATATAATTAGTGAATTTAATAAACCGCAACTATCAAGGTGTAATGGCTCCATTACATTTGAGCCTTCAAAATCATCAATGTTACAATAACATAAAAGTCCTAATCAATTTAGAACCTTCCGATTTTGCGTTAAGGTTGATTTTTTAGTAAACATAGCACTGGTTTAAACGACGTCGGTGAGGCTATCAGACATCTAATGTAATGAGGGGGTGATACAGCAGACTGTTTGTGTAAGCTGCGATCATAATGACGCGTTATGATTTATTATGCCACATAATGCCAACGGTTATGACACAGATTTTCGAGGTTATAATCCTTCTTAATGCTCTTCTCAATTTTTTAATTGATAGAAAATATAATATTATATTATAATACATATGAGCCTAATAAACTTTATTGGTTTTTGCTAGGCTCAGACCCCTCTCAATTTAATTTAAAAAATTTAATAATCTTAAGACGTCCTGTGGGGCGCCCCAGGTACCGAGAGACATGATTGAAGATGACTTGCGCAACCTTCAAGTCTGTAACTGGCAGGAGGTGGCACAGGACAGGGCGTAAGATCTGTTCGGAGGCCAAGATCCATTTTGGGTCGCTGCGCCAACAAAGTTAGTTAGTTAATAATCTTAAAATATATAAAAACATAAATCATATTATGATAAACGTATCTATATAATATTATCTTATTTAAATCTTATGAAATAAATGGCGATCTACATATGTTTTGAACGTTCGGATCCACAGGATATTATTGATTGTACCATTACTATATACGTATATAATAAAATTCGATAAGGTATCTTATATTACATTAAATAGTATCTGCTAAATATAGGTCGCAAATCGTTACATATTTTATTAATATGTTTTATTTTACTATCGATCACAATCGTATATATGAGTTAAATTTGTGTATTTTTTTCATGAATTCTGTAGATACATATTATATATTATAATTTAGTAGCTCAATCACATTACTTTGTCATAAAGATATCTACCCACTCTTATTAAAAAACAAAGATTTACCCAATTTTATATTATTATAAATCTATACATATATACACATACATACATACATATACATATAAACATATACATATATACCCATACATAGATATATGTATATACACATACATATATTATATTAGTGTAAATCGGAAAAATCACTGATCTTTTTTATAACTACCACTTTGTCACTGTCACCTTTTCGCACTTTGATCCTCCCTCCCTTACATCACATATATTTGTGTCCAAGAGCTCTTCTCTTGGACACAAATATATATGGTGTTCATTAAGAGTTCATTCCGACGGGTAAAGGAACGTGAATTTAGTGGACAGCTAAGAATAAAGAAGTTGCTTTCCTGATGCACACAATAACACATCTTCTTATGGCCCTATGTCCCCGAGGTGGGGCAGAGGGAGTCCACAGTGCTGCTCCAATGCGATCGGTCTTGAGCGACGCGCTTCACTTCAGGCCACATCAACCCGATGGATTTCATGAGAGCTGCTACGGATCGCTTCCAGGAGTGCCATCCACAATGAGACATAATAGGTATAAATAGATTAAATAACAGAGCATGCTTCATACAAACGCATACACGAACTCATCCATACCTTTTTCTTTAATATAGAGCATAAAAACCGCAGGCAGTCATGAGGACTGCCGACAGAAGCGAAAACTTAAAACTATATTGTGGAATTTCAAACTTATTGTAATATTAAATTCTGCTATTACTACAGCATGTTGCTGACCCGACTCACAAAACTTAAAATCGGGTACATACACGCACACACATAAAATCGGGTATATACAATGTGTTGGCGTGATGCGTGTACGTAGGCAGCTGCGCGCGCATTAACTGTTTTAAAGTATATCTATAGCTATACTAATAGCCATAGGTATAAGCATTAGCATGTTGCTGACGCGAACCTATAGATTATTCCCTACCCAGAATTGTGAAACGCTGCTATGGAAGTTTTCACTTCAAAAATTGTATATACACATAACAAAATGAAATTCTCAAAGATCAGTTCTTAAACTAAATAGTAATTAACAAGACTGTTAGAATATTTGACGCTCCTTTAGTTTCTCTAAAGGAAAACATTGGACAAAATTCTAATTTTGCTATTTAAAATAAGTCATTAATCTTGTAAATAAGTGTCACTTAAATAACTAGGCTTATGTTTTCCTGGTATATTCGTACTTAGGTATGCAATACTTTTCAAAATCGCACAAAAGAAACCACAGTTTTGTTATAACAGCACGTCGGTCAGACGATAAAGCCGTCACGAACGCCATCTATTGAAAAAAATTGGAAGTAAAAGGAAGAAAAAGAATTTTTAATTTTTCAAGGTTTTTCATGTAGTCCCTATATTTTATTTATTCGTAAACCTTATCTGGATTAAAGCGAAAAAAAATTAAAATAATTATTCAAATCGGTAGAGCTGTATTTGAGTTTTAGGGAAACTAACAAAACAGCTCTCCACTTTTATGTATATAAGACTAGATTTTGCCCGTGGCTTCGCTCGCGTGGAATTTGGTGTGCCACATTAAGTTTCGTGACAGATCATTTTTTTTTTTACTTAATAGTAAAATTATATTACCACCAAAATTACATAAAATCATTACAAATTGTAGCCTATATGTTATTCCAATGTATAACCTATATTACTTTAAAGTTTCATCGAAATCCGTACAGTGGCTTTTTCGGGAAAGAGTAATATATATATATATATATATATATATATATATATATATATATATATATATATATATATATATAGTCTACTAAACATACAAAGACAACATCGGAATAGAAATACAGAAATGAGGAAAACAACAAAAATAATAGACGCTTTACAATATTGTCAAAAACAAAAATGGAATTGGGCGGGTCATATTGCACGCATGGACCTGCTAAGGACCAACAAATAAAAGATTAAGAGGTAGACCAAAGGAAAAATGGATTGATGAAATAAAAAGAAGAGCTGGTGAAAACTGGATCACCAAAGCAAAAGACAGATACATGTGGAGCAAAATGGAGGAGGCCTTTACCCGTAGAGGGGTCCATAATGATTTATGATTTATAAAAATGAATTTTGATTTTATACTTGTTTAATATTTTATTCATTATGGAAATAAAGAGGCTTTAAATAATTAACAATGCAATCAATGCTTGTATATTCTATAATTAATTCTGGGCGACACAAATTTAAAATGGTAGCCATAATGGAAGTTCCGTGTCGCTAGGGACTTCTACAACCTACAGACACAATACAGAAAATAGCTATTTTGTGTTGACTCACTTTATTGTAGGTAGACTTTTGATTAGGGTTATAATATAAAAGAAACACCTTCAATTTATAGTGTGTCCTATAGCAAAAAGATTTTCATACATAAATAATAAAGAGGAATTTTCCCGCCAACTTACATCAGTGACATTGTTTTTAGTTCATCTTCATAATCTTATATTATTATCAGTTATATTGTTTAATTGTGGTGGCGTATTATACAATATACTTCGATAAAGAATTATAAGTGAATTGATATGAAGTAAATGCATGTATCGTGACTTTTTAAGTTGACTAAAAGTAAAAGGTTTTGGTACAATAGCCACCATTTTATCAAGACGTATCAATTTGATATTATTCCATTTTACTTGACACTGGCATAATAGTTTTAAATAATTGCCAACAAAGAAAAAAAAAATATAAAAAAACTAGAAATAATTTAAATAAAATTCCATAACTTTTATGATGAAACATCAGGTGCGGGTTTTATTTTTTAAAAAATTATTTCGTCTAAAAGTTGATCGCCACGTCGGGAACACTCTTTGAATCTAGCTACACAAATTTATGCCACTCGCTGAAGTAGTGACGTCAAGATACCTTTACCACGCGGACGATATTTTCTTTAAGTGCTGAAGTCGTTTTTGGATTTGTTTCATAGACTTTACTTTTGAGGAAAACCCCCACAAAAAAGTCCATAGGGGTGAAATCTGGTGACCTGTGTGGCCATAGGTTATCGTTGGAATGACTTGTTAATTTATTAGGAAACAAATCACGAAGAATCTCCATTGTCTCTCTAGCATTGTAAAATTGTACCTGTGAGAGTGGGCGTACCACAAGTAGATGAGCGTGGACGGGATCGAGGTTTTGTAGGCGTGAGTATGGTCCATTATCGGCTCGTTAAACATAAAACCAATACATCAATGGAACCATAAAAAACAAATCTACACCTTTCTCGAAGAATGACAACACTTCTGCAATACCATTGGCTTTGCGGATGTCTATGAGCGTCATTGATTGCTTTCCATCGGGCGACACACTTGTTCGTTTGGCCTTTGCTGTCATAAAAATACAATACACCACAAAATAAACTACGTTTCATATATATTTTTTTATATATTCACGCCTATCCCTCGCAGGGGTTGGCAGAGACCACAGAGCTCCATCAGCTACCATTCATCGCAGCGAAACGGCTCTCCATTGGTCGCTTCTCGCCCTCGTGAGAATCAGGACGTGACGGATGGCGAACCACGTCGCCGTCATTTTCAACAAGCTAGGTATATTAAATTTGTCTTTAGTGAATTCCACGAACCGCAAGGGAGGATGGAGGTCAGCCCCAGCAGAGCCCTGCATGCTGAGGTAAGGCACCATAGTACCCGGGAGAGCCCGATCCCGGGACGGTCGGCACGCTTGTGACTAAGTTCGCCCTTAGCCACGCATCCATTGGCACGGCAGACCGTGGATTGGCGGAGAGGAAGGGAAAGGATAGAGAATAAAGAAAAGGAGTGGCGCAAATGCGGATTGGGGGGTTACCAGATTCGAAATAAATATTTATAAATCCATACATATATTTATTCGGATGCGGGTAATCGAACCCGCGACCATGACTCCGCGGGCGTAGGGCCCCGCCACTGAGCCAATCGGTCGTTTCATACATATCTCTTTCAAATGAGCGATGAGCCTGTGAAAAGGATTGAAAGTAACCCCACAATCCATTAACGGAATAACTGATATTATTTGTCAGTGGAAGTACACCCATACTAGCTGTGGGGTTACCATGCATTCTGGTTTTCTACGGACTTGTCCTCGCTTAAAGCGCTTCCGCGAATATTCAATTAGTATCTTATATAATCATTAATATGTATCAATTTTTATGTGTAACTCAAAGACTTTTAATGCAACTTATATGTATTGTAGATTAAAACAAACCAAATATATATGCAAATAGGTTAATTCAAATATGTGAGGTTTTATTTTTCACGCGACCTGTTATTGAAAGAATTTTAAAAAGCATTAAACATTTCTGTATTGACGACCGATTGGCTCTCTGGCGTGGCCCCCTGCCCACGGAGTCAATGGTCGCGGATTCGATCCCCGCATCGGAATAAATATATATATGGCCTACAGATATTTATTCCGAGTGTGGTAACCCCACCAATCCGCATAAGTGGGATATATATGAGCTGTGATTAAAAAAATTACATTTCTGGAAGCCATTTACCCACTAAACTAATCGAACTAAGCTGTAGCCCATACGCACGTTTATCCTGATATAGGGATCGAAGTAATTGAAACATTGTCCCGAACGTACCAACAAAAAATCAAAGTTTAATTGCATTTCGACGCATGTTTCATGGACAAATACAGAATAAATTAACAAATATCCATAAAAATAAATAAAAAATAGTAATTTATATGAAATTAAAGTTGTTTTAGAAATAAATAAAATATCTGGAAAATCAGTACAGTTTCAAACTAAATAATTCCGATTTCATGTTACGTATCCTGATTTATTAATTTCCCATATGGTAACCTTAGCTGAATATCCTTTTCAATTAATTTTCGTTATACCGTGGCTAACAAAGAGCGAATGATTTAGACCGAACAATGGTCTGACCCTTGTCAAATACACACACATACCTAGTTCATAATCCATGACTTTGAGAATATATTAATTGTATAATTTCCACAATTCACATATATATATCATCATCATCATCAAAGCATTACAGCCGTGGTTGGGTCTTACCCTGGTTCAGTAAATTTGTCATCTGAGCTTAGGCCTTCCACGGCTTCTACTTCCGTCTAGTAGGCGTTGTCTCATCCATCCGTATTACATGTCCAGCCCAACGAAGACGTTCAATTTTGATGGTTTTTTTTTATAGGATAGGAAGGCAAACGAGCAGGCGTGTCACCTGATATAAAGCAATCAACACTACCCTTAAACATCCGCAGTACTATGGGCAGTGCAGAAGCGTTGCCGGCCTTTAAGGAAACTTTATGGGAGGGAGGAAGTGGAGGGGAAGGTGGAGCGGGAAGGGTGGTGGTTAGGCCTCCGGAACTCAGCCGCTCACCAGACGAAGCGCGATAGCTAAGCAAGCACTCAGACGCCGGTTTTCTGCGCGATTCTGCGGATTTTGATGACGTTCGGCTCATTGTACAGCTCGTGGTTGTTAAGTGTACGCCATTGCTAATTTTCCAAAACTATACCAAAGATACGCCTTAAAATTTTCCTCTCAAAGGTGAGTAGAGATTTTTCGTCCTCTTTAGTCAGCACCCAACACTCCGAACCGTATGTCAATGTGGGTCTCAGTAAGGTCTTATCCTATCCTACTTTCCTACTAATATTATAAATGCGAAAGTGTGTGATAGAAGGGCAAACGAGCAAGCGTGTCGCCTGATGGAAAGCAATCAACGCCGCCCATGGACAACCGCGACACCGCAGGACTAAATACTACTGGACGGATTTGGATGAAACTTTACAGTAATACAGGTATTATGATTTTATGTAATTTTGGTCGTAATATAATTTTACTATTAAGTAAAAAAATATATATTTATTTAAAATGATCTGTCACGAAACTTAATGTGGCAGACCAAATTTCACGCGAGCGAAGCCGCGGGCAAAAGCTAGTCTTATATAGTTGGAGCTGAATATTTAAATATTTTAATTCACTTCGTAAATATATGAAGGAAACAGAACATAGCTTCAAACGGACTTCCGGGTAAGACTGCAAACTCAAACGAGAAAAGTTTTTGTTGTATGTCCTTTGAATTTATATTCTGTTGGGGAATTTTATAAAACTAGTTTATAGTTATTATAATAACTGAAAATACGAAATTTAAATAGATAAAAACACATCTCGATACTTTATATATCAATATTATGTACACGCATAGTTGTCGAACAAGATAATTCGTGTAGGACGCTCCCTGGGTCGAGCTAGATGGCAATTCTTAGAGGAGGATATATATGTGTATATATATATATATATATATATATATATATATATATATATATATATATATGGCATTTGATAGCCAAGCTACTACAAATATTTTATTTTATTAATTTATTTATACAGGTCACCCTTATGTTATAATGTACATCTTAAATTAATCGTAATATTATTTAGTTTTTATTTTATTACTATAACAATATAAATAAAGCTGTCAAATACCTTTTATTTTTTTTTATATATTCACGCTTATCCCCCGCAGGGGTTGGCAGAGACCACAGAGCTTAATCCGGTACCATTCAACGCAGCGAAAATATATATATATATATATATATATATATATATATATATATATATATATATTATATCGGCAGTTATGAATTTCTTACGCTTTAGAAATCAACCCTTCGAAAATTAATGGGCTAAACTTGGCACTTTCCCTCTAATACAATCGGAACGCGTGGTATTCGAAAGCATTCATAACAATGTAGTAACTACACCAGACAATACACAAGTCAAGACCTTCGTTGAGCTTGTGCCGGAGTTGTTGGCAGAGTCATTCCAAACCCTTTGCCAACGCGCACGACCGAGTCACGGTGACTGGGCAAGTCGTTAGTCATTGTTTCAAATTAATGATAATGGCGTATACGATTTGGCTTGATCTCCATCCTCTTTTGCGGCTCGTGGGATTCACTATGACGAATTGTAATAAACAGAATTTGTTGAAAAATAACGGCGACGTGGTTCGCCCCCGGCACGTCCTGATGCTCACGAAAGCGAGAAGCGATTAACGAAGAGCCGTTTCGCTACGATAAATGTGAGAGGAAGGATGAATGAAAAGATAGATGAGTGTGGATGAAGCAAGGAAGGTGTGCCGGGATTGTAGCGGGTGGAGATCTATGATCTCTGCCCACCCCTACGGGTGACAATTGTGACGATATGTATGTATGTGTGTTCTTTCTGTGACAACGATGAAAAGGTAGAAGACTTTCTAACAAGCGTTTTGGTAAGAATTAGTCTATTAATTCGTATACTACCTACCTATTCGGTAGTATTTATAATCAAATATTTTCTTAAAAATATTTTATTACGAAGAAATGTTGCCATGTATTTCACTACAGCATATTTTGTTGCATAAAATGAATCATCACAAACGACACAAATATATCTTCCTACAACAATACACAATGAAATCCGTCCACAAGTTATAATGCTTGAGCCACACTGGGCGTTTTCGAAAAATGAAAACTATTTAATACTTTATTGCACACAAAACACGACATACAAGAATTAAAAAGAAAGAAGATGTACAAGGGCGAGCTTAACTCAAAATTGAGTTTTCTTTCAGCAAACCCAGGAGTGAAAGAGATATAAGATAAACTGTGAGGATAGAAATAAGTATACAACAACCAAATATAATAATAATACACATAACAATACATACTATATAAGACCATACATATATAAATATGTAAATACTAATAATATATAATATAATACTATATAAATAAGAGGATACATATATAATATGCACATAAATATATACATATATAAATATTTTATACTGAAAGGAAATGTTCTTTAATTCTTCTCTTAAATACATCCAGTGATATTAACATGTATAGTTAATATCTGGGAGAGAGTTCCACAAAACTATAAATTTAAATAACTTATTCACGTCTACAGATATTTTTAAAAAGTTTATTGCTCAATGACAAGCTAGTATAAATACAATTATGAATGTGGATAAAGCAAAAAAAGTGTGCCGGGATCGCAGCAGATGGAGGTCTGTGGTCTCTGCTCACCCCTACTGGAAACAGGCGTGATGATATTTATGTATGTTATTATTCAAAATTTACATAAGAATAACAATTAATATTTCTTATTTTATTTTTAGGATAATTAATGGAGTCAGGCGTTACTTTCTGGAAATTAATTGCTATGTGGACAGCATTTTTACTTAGTTAACTATAATGTTATAAATTTGTACTTTAAAAAAAAGAAAATCAAAAAATTCAGATAAATATAAAATATGTGAACATACAGAACTTCTACTTAGCTAAGATCCGCGACAAGCAAACAAAAAACGTTTGCTTTCCTGTATGTATATAAGAAAAAAATTAAGAGAACATTGCCATATCAAAAAAGAGGCATCGATGACGTCAGTGTGGCCTAACATTAAAACAAACAAAGAGCGAAATGCTTTTAATACGTAATGTTTTAATATTTTCAGGCTCATTAAGTTGATTTTGGTATGTTGTATAATATGAAAAGCGAAGCCAGTTCTGGGTTAAAATTATATTAATATGATATATACAGTGTCCAATCATGGACTAGCGATACTCTAGTGGTAGAGCCACGCTGCAGACGAATACTTTGTCAAGAATGGCACAATATTTTTCTGTACCACAAATGGCTCGGCTGACTAATGGGGAAGTAACACACTCCCGCAGAAAACCGGCGTCTGAATGGTAGCTTAGCTAACGCGCATCGTACGGTGAGCGGCCGAGTTCCGGAGGCCCAACACCCTCCCCCCACCACATGATATTTTCCTATAAGGTCGGCAACGCTGCCGCTCTGCATATGGCCCTGCGGATGTCTATGGCCGGCGTTGATTGCTTTCCATCAGATGACACGCCCGCTCGTTTGCCTTCCTATCCCATAAAAAGACACACGCACGCATATAAAATATTTTTTTTTATTTAAAATTTCTTTCTCTCAGAGGTCGCCAACATGACCTCTAAGAGGAAAAAATGCCATATATAATCCATAAGGCCATATACGTATAAACTGGTATGAGTCTACCTCAAGAAATGATAGCCTAATAGTTATTTTCTATTAGTTTTGAGTATTAGGTTTAGCTAGAATAGAATGACAATTATTATATACCAGTTCGAATAATTAGTATTATTAAATATACTCTCTTGCCTCTCACACATACAACCACACATACAAACTCACACACTACACACACACATACACAACATATTACAATTAGATATATAAAATGCTTTTGATTAATAGTGACTATCGAATCTGTATATATTTTAAATATAAGTTAAGTTATTAAATGTAAATGCGTAGTTGGCTCTAGAAGTTTCCAAAATTGATTGGTTTTATATCAAATAAATAAAAAGATTTCTTCAAATATGTATACAGCATTTTCTAATACAGTAAAAGCCTCAACAAGGATGAAAATCGTTTAATTTTCCGGTCATGTTCACACTGAAACAATTAAGTTGTGCGGCGCAGGGGAGAGGGGGGGGAGTGCGCCTCTACTCGCCAAAATATATTGCCGGAATTTCCGGTCAGTTTCATCCGCCATTGCTCTACTCGTATGGAAAAAAGAAACGGTTCTCTACGTGTTCGTATATCAATTTTTCAAACAATTTCATTTGATTGACGACCGAAAAGTTCCGTGAAATCCTTCCGTTTAAGTGCTCACGCTAAAGGCTCTTCATCCGAAAAACACATATGTAATTTATAATGGCTTGTAACTATGAATAAAAGCGCCACCTATTATCTCAGCTTTGTATTACTACCATTCAGTCTACAACGTGAATTCGTCTGCAACGTGGCTCTATCACTACTTTTGTTTTTTGTCGTATATATATATATATATATATATATATATATATATATATATATATATATATATATATATATATATGTATATATATATATATATATATATATATATATATATATATATATATATATATTATATATATATATGTATATATATGTATATATATATATATATATATATATGTGTATATATATATATATATATATATATATATATATATATATATATATATGTATATATATATATATATATATATATATATATATATATATATATATATATATATATATATATATATATATATATATATATATATATTATATATATATATATGTATATATATGTATATATATATATATATATATGTGTATATATATATATATATATATATATATATATATATATATATATATATATGTATATATATATATATATATGTATATATATATATATATATATGTATATATATATATATATATATGACAGCGCCGAGAATGATTTATCTTTCTCAACGACAAAGAATGAGTCATTTTAGTCATAGACAAAGTGTGCGTTATCTGTGTCGGAAACAATGAGGTCTTTGTACACGCCTCTAGCGTCGTATATATGGATTTGGGGCGGCCATATTCGGCACAGTTCGAATTGAGGTGCCGCCTGCGCACCGTGTCTGCGACGAACCGCTAAGTGTTCGATTTAATAAGTGATTTGTGTATAAAGTGCTTTATGTCTAAAGTGAAGTCAAATGTACGTGTATTAATTATAATAATATAATCCATTGTGTGAATGTATAATCCATAGTGTGTTGTATTTATATCCTATATTAATTTTTAATTTATTTTATTACAAGCTACACCACCTCCAAACCAATTTTCTCAGGTTGACTGCCCGATTAAGGCATTAAGTCCGCTTGTTGTGAAATTTGTACAAAAAAGTTGTGTATATTCTCGTTGGTTATACCAAATAAATTACACACAAAGGTGTTGACAACTAGACCGAACGGCGTAATCGAAATTGCTAGCGGAGTTATTAAATGTCACCCAGTTGTATCTCGGAGGTGCCGTATAAGTTTGTATATTAAAACTCACCCGCAGGACAAAAGCTGTTCAAAATTCTTAGTACAATATTTATTTATTTATTTTGCACACAAAACAAGCTACAGTGGTAAAGAGTAATACATAATATTAACGTAACAATAACGTGATATATAGAATCAGGCGTTACTTTGTGGAAATCCATTATTGTGTGGACAGTCAGTCATTTTTAATTAATTGTAATTATTTATTCATTTTTTTTATGGGTTAGAAAGGCAAACTAGCAATCAACGCCGCCCATAGACATCCGCAGCGCCATAGGCAGTGCGGAAGCGTGGCCGACCTTTAAGGAAAGTGTCATTATGGAAGTGGAAATGGGAGGGGGAGGGTGTTGGGCCTCCGGAACTCGGCCGCTCACCGTACCGTAATATAAATAATTTATTAAGTAAAATATGCTTCTTAATTAATAAGATGAGTGTGCCTGGTGTTTCATGTTTCACGTATCTTGGCAGTATCAAATAAGAACTTGTGCTAATTAATAGTGGTAGATTTTTAGACATCGTGGACGCCCAAAATCAGCTTTCATTCATGTTGACCCCAAGGGGTCGATATCGATCACCTTGGGAATCACTGGTCTAAAGAATAAATTTTCATTTAATCCAATCGCAACGTTTCAATGGAGACACGTCTGCGGATAATGGATCAATATTACTATATAATGAGGCACGGGCGTTTGACATGTGATATGTCGTTTGCAGTGCCACGTGATGAGGGTTCAGCGAGCGACGATCTCAGGGGTGTGGTGTTGTATCGATATCTTTCGATTATAGTTGTTACGATATTATCGATTGTAGATCTAACGATATTATAACGATATTTTTTTTATGGTGATGACAAACAAGATGTCCGATGGCAGAATTAGGTTATAGGTCTAACGATATCATAAGCCGATTGGCTCAGTGGCGCGGCTCTCCGCCCACGGAGTCAATGGTCGCGGGTTCGATTCCCGCATCAGAATAAATATTTATATGGATTTATAAATATTTATTCCAAGTCTGGTAACCCCCCCCCCCCAATCCGCATTTTCCGTTCCTGCCCTTTCCTTTCTTCTCTAACCTTTCCCTTCCTCTGTGCCAATCCACGGTCTGCCGTGCCAAAGGATGCATGGCTCAGGGCGAACTTAGTCGTAAGCGTGCCGACCGTCCCGGGATCGGGATCCCCCGGGTATGGTGCCTTACCTCAGCATGCAGGCCTCTGCTGGGGCTAACCTCCATCCTCCCTTGCGGCTCGTGGGATTTACTAAGACAAATTTAATACCTAATTTGTTGAAAAAATGACGGCGACGTGGTTCGCCACCCGTCACGTCCTGATTCTCACGAGTGCAAGAAACGACCAATGGAGAGCCGTTTCGCTGCGATGAAGGTAGCGGATGGAGCTCTGTGATCTCTGCCAACCCCTGCGGGGGATAGGCGTGAATATATAAATAAATAAATAAACGAAGAAGATGTCCGTTGGCAGAATTTGGTTATAGATCGAACGATATTTTTTTTAAAGTAATAAACAAACAAGATGTCCGATGGCAGAATTAAATAAGTCCGATGGAAGAATTTGGTTATAGGTCCAACGATATTATAACGGTGTTTTTTTTAAAGTGATAGACAAACAAGATATTCGATGGCAGAATTAGGTTACAGATCTAACGATATTATAACGATGTTATTTATTTAAAGTGATAGACAAACAAGATGTCCGATGGCAGAATTAGGTTACAGATCTAACGATATTATAACGATGTTATTTATTTAAAGTGATAGACAAACAAGATGTCCGATGGCAGAATTAGGTTACAGATCTAACGATATTATAACGATGTTATTTATTTAAAGTGATAGACAAACAAGATGTCCGATGGCAGAATTAGGTTACAGATCTAACGATATTATAACGATGTTATTTATTTAAAGTGATAGACAATCAAGATGTCCGATGGCAGAATTAGGTTACAGATCTAACGATATTATAACGATGTTATTTATTTAAAGTGATAGACAAACAAGATGTCCGATGGCAGAATTAGGTTACAGATCTAACGATATTATAACGATGTTATTTATTTAAAGTGATAGACAAACAAGATGTCCGATAGCAGAATTAGGTTACAGATCTAACGATATTATAACGATGTTATTTATTTAAAGTGATAGACAAACAAGATGTCCGATGGCAGAATTAGGTTATAGGTCGAATAATTAATAAACCCGTGCTTTCTAATTATTTTGGCGCCACGCATTACACTCCTAGAGAGACCATAGAGCTTCTTCGACATTTCTTCCTATGGACACATGGAAAGGATGGATGAAAGGCGACTGCTAATACAAATTTACCTTGCGGATGTAGATGGGTCGTCGTGTGCGGAAGGGTCGGTGGGGGACGACCAAGGAGAACAAACCTTGACAAAATTACTGAAGTTCTTAATAAATGCTAGGTCGAAAACACCCTTAACAGGGGAACTTGTACGAAGGAAGTGATGAATGTGGATGAAGGGTAGAAAGGGTGCCTAGATCGTTGCAGATGGAGATCTGTGGTCTCTGCTTACCTTTACGGGAAACAGGTGTAATGATACGTATGTATATAATATATATGTAACCAACCCATTTATCTCAATGTGATTAGTAATTCTTTACATACGATATTGAAATTTATCTCACAAGCACATCATTTCCTCCGATGAAATTTACTTCTGCCAAGTCTAAAAAAAAGGAGAAACAAGACAATTTTCCTACAAGATAGTAACATTTATATCAGTAAAGAGATCTCTTTCATTACATTGTCGGTTACATGAATATATTTTTATAGAGTAAAAGCCCCAGTCTTTTATCCATTCCATTTACTATAGCAACAAAAACGTGTACAGACGGCATCAAATTAATTAAAAAAAAATTGTATATTTTAATAATGTGTTTGAAGTGAAATTTATATTGGGCCCAAACATAATGGCTAAATAAAGACAAACAAAATGGCTGAATAAAGGCAAACATAATGGCTGAAGAAGAACAGCGTAAAAGCAAAACAAGTGAAGGGAAGTAGAAGACGCCTGTTTTATAAGACAGCCTGATCTAATAGCTGAACTACAATAATATAAGTTTCATCGTCTTTGGTTACAATCAACGCCTGATGGATAACAATCAACGCAGCCCGTAGACATCCCCAGCGCCATAGGCAGTGCGGAAGCGTTGCCGACTTTTAAGGAGAATGTCAGAGGGGGAAGGTGGAGGGGAGGGGAAGGTTGGGCCTCCGGAACTTATCCGCTCACCGGACGAAGCGCGATAGCTAAGCTATTTCCCCGGGCGAGCCGGCCCATTCATTCTACAGACAAATATTATGACATTCTTGACAAATTATTCGTCTGCAGCATGCCTCAACCACTATCAAATATGTATATAATAATAAATCATATGAAATATGTATATAATAATAAATCATATGAAATATGTATATAATAATAAATTCTATGAAATATGTATAATATATAATAATAATATGTATATATTTAATTTAAAATAATAACCCATTTAATTTAATTTGTAAGTATAAAGGACAGACAAAATAAAGGCTGTTTGTGTAATTTATATAATAACGTATAACGTATAAAAAATATACGCATAAAAAATTTACTGAAATAGTATATGTTTTGAAAATGAGAAAAAATGCTGGAGTGGAAAAGTGGATATTCTATATCCAGCAGTTAACTACCGTAGATTGGCCGAAGAAATAAATAATCATTAAAATGTATATTATGAAGTATAAAACGTCAATTTAATTTTTAAACTTGTTCAATGACTTTTCGCATCGATAGTACCCTAATAATACAAAGGGTGGATGCCCCATTGTACCGTCAACGTAATAGTAATAACAAAAATCTTTATTCAAAAAGCGTTATGAGTACATGTATGAAAAATTGCTCGAATATAAAGGCAGTGTATTATATTCGCTATAAATCATAGCAAGCGATACAAACGTCTCACGCTATGAAAATAAACAATGACACCCGTCTGTTTCTCATAAAGCCCGTGGCACACTGGACTGGGCCCGCGAGTATATGATTAATAACAGTCGCTTGCTTACCTGTTTTACAAGGAAAAGGCAAACGAGCAGAGTATTATATACCTGATGGAAAGCAATCAACGCCGCCCATAGACATCCGCAGTACCATAAGCAATGCAGAAGCGTTGCCAGCCTTTGAGAAATGTGTACACTGGTTTTTTGAAGCTTCCAATGTCGCATCGGTTCAAAAACACGAGGTAATTGGTTCCACAAGTAGTGGGGCGTGGAAAGAGGTTTCTGGAAAAGCGCAGATGGTGGGGATGAAACTTTTGCTTCTGGCGAGTTGTGTGGTAGTGGAATTCAGCAGCGGAAGTTATCCCGAACAAGAATGACATATTATAGCACTTGTTTTTAATTTGCCGACTGCTCTTCATTCGGTGAGCATTGAAAATAAGAGATGCAACTTATCTGTTTTTCCTAACTACTTCCCTTATCTCACTTCCATCTCCCTAACATCTTTTTTTACAATTCTGGCAAAGCACGTGCCGTGCTCCTGATTATTACAGATGTTCTCCGCTAGCAGAGGTTATTAGCCATTACGATCTATTCGCTCTTTTGCCTACTTTCTCCACGGAACACTAGCTTCATATCGTTTTACGGCATAAAAAGTTACCTCTCTCTCTCGTACCTCTCTCTGTCGTAGGCCATACGCTTCACTACGGTCCAACATAGGTCCATCTTCTGCACTTCGGATAAAGTAAGAGAGAGTACTGCAGAGTAAGCAATAAAAAGATATATCAATGTTCAAAATATAGTAAATGCAGTGCAACACAGCCTTTAAAATAAGAGTTTAATAATCACAGTCAATACTTATGCGTAATTCACATAGATTTATTAACTTTATTTACTTGTTATGTTTGTCATTTTCCTATACCTTTCACCTCTTGTATAATAGCCGAGCTGACCTTAGTTTTGTATAACGTACTAACTTCTTATAGTACTGTAGTATCTTAACTGTGAAATGATGCAACAGGAGTCTAGTTTAATACTCTTTTTTACTATACTAAGTGGACCTCTTATATATACAACTGATGAATGGCGAGAGAAGAGCGCTGGGTGCGGGAGACGCGGTCGTGCCTGCACGTGTGCAGCAACAAAGCGCGTTCCACGAATGCGGAGAATCAAAGCGCATTCCACGAATGCGGCGTAACAAAGCGCATTCCGCAAATGCGTAGTAACAAAGCATGTTTCCGCGAATTTGTTCTCTAAGTATATATTCTGTAGCAAGTAGCTACAGTACCAATTGACGACGATTTCTTTAACTATTGTGAAGATGGCATACCCACCATTACTAGGCCCATCAATTATTATATACTATATAAGAAAGTAACAATATCTTAGAGGAAAAAAGTCTCGGTGTGTTCTCGAGGTTTATACAATACCCAAGCTATTGTAACAAAACACAAAAGGAGCCACGGATTACTATCATCTTTATCAGCTAATTTGTTTTAGATCCGGAGTCTGACATATGTGATTCTCTTCCCGTGGGTAGCTTCTGCGTATCCGTAGGGATTCCCCTAATGACAAATTCAAAATGCCTTTACTATATAAAGACAAAACTGAAATAATACGTTCAATTAACGATATATTGTTAATTAATAATGTAGTACATTAATATGTACTATATTATCAATTACCAATAGAATTTGATAATACTCTGATATCACAGATAATATTTAGTAAGGTGTAATTGTAAAAATTGAAACCTTTTTTTTGTTTTAGCGGTACCGCCATCTGTACAATTTCTGAAAATTTTTACAATGAATGTTTTAAGTCAAAAAATTGCCCATCTTACAGTGTTTAAATTTTACAATAGATGGCGCTATTTTAAAGAAATGCAAAACATTAATACTTAAATGTATCTTATTTTCAGTGTTTTCATTAAGATTAAACCATTCACAACCTACTTGACATATTTATATTTGGATATTTTATAATTTTCATATATTTTTCCCTATATAGTTTAGTAAGTGTACTATTTTAAAATGCTTAAAAAATTACTAACAGAGCCATCTAGATTTTAAAATAATTTTGTAGTACTTTGTGAAAACTTATTACTTATACTTACTATAAAAAATTAGAGAAAACAAAGTTTTTGGAAGTTTCATCATGTTGTAGCCGTTGTGATGTCACTAAATAGATAAAAATATTTATTTAACCTACACAAATTACGTTGTTCAAGTAAAGGTTTCTTGAATTCAAATATTTATAAGATAAACATTTATATACTTTTTAAATATGTTTGAAATAAATATCTTTTTTCCGGAGGTTTAAGCAGCTTTTCGTTGTACAAACAAAATTTAAAAATCAAAGCGGATTTGTATTGTCTTTTATTATATTTATTCTTTTGATGGCGATAAGTTAAAGTTAATTAACTTTAAAAAATACTGTTAATATATCATTTATAGCGTCATCAACCAATAAAATATACAATAACAGCGCCGGGTATATATATATATATATATATATATATATATATATATATATAAATTAAAAATTTTTTTTTGTAATAATACCTCATAGTAATTGGGTTTTCACTTATACCGATAATAAAATAATGGATTAATATAAATCCTACAATACATATAAATGTTACAGTTTATAATTGTGTAGTCGCTTATTTAACAATATTAACTTTTTTTGAATGCCATCAAAAACAAGAAGAGGTAACTAGGAATAATATCCTTGTTCGATTTTAAGGATTTTTTAATATTTTAATAATCCGCTTTAAAACTAAAGACACTTGCATTTACATATTTCATTTTACTTTACGTCTCAATCGAATTATTGGTATAATATACAGTAATGGTGTAGTTGCATACTTCAGGAACAAATTCGCGGAACGCGCTTTAATACCGCGCATGCGCGAGCACGACCCCGTCTCCCGCGCCCCGCACACTTCCTTCGCCAAAGTTTTGTATATAATAGATCCATTTTTATAAATAAAGACAGTATAAATACAGACTCCTGTTGTATCACTTCTCAGCTAAGATACTACATCTTATATTGGTGAATTGGTGACCCGGAGTTGAATAACATGGCTACTGCAGGAAATACTAAAGCTTCTGGACCGCAACAGCAAGAAGTCGCCGGGATCGCGTTATCCATGCGCATTCCCCACTTCTGGCGCGACAAGCCGCGTCTGTGGTTTATCACATTTGAAGCCGTGACGAGAGACCTCAAGAAAAGTAAGGAAGATCTGGCACAATTGGTCGTCGCACAGTTAGAAAAGATGGATATCGAACAGATTAGCGATCTTCTATACGACCCATCATCGGCGTATTACGACAACATCAAAGAACGGCTAATCTCCGTGTATGAGGAACGCGAGATGCAGTCGGGAAAACAGAAGCCGACGCAGCTCCTACGCCGGATGAGAGGACTGGCCGGAGACAAAATCAAGGAATCCACTCTCCAACTCATGTGGATGAGCCACCTACCAGTCCACGTTCGCTCCGTACTCGTCGTCAGCGACACCTTCTCCACAAAAGTTGCCCTCGACGACTTGGCTCTCCTCGCCGACAAGCTCGTGGAGCAGAGCGGGGAAGTTCACGCCGTCTCCGCTGCCTTTATGCCACAGCAGCCGGCTACTCAGCCAGCGATACAATCGGAAAACTCACTTCTACTAGAAGAAATCAGGAAATTGACTTTAGAAGTCGCCGAACTGAAGATATCGCACCACTACCCCAACCAAATCTATCACCGCAACCACCATAATCATCGCTCTCCAGACCGCAGATCGCAATCCCGCAACCGCAACCCTCAGTCATCGTCGATATGCTACTACCATCGCCGCTTCGGTAGCCGGGCACAAAAGTGCACAACTCCCTGCACATTCAAGCCCACCGAGTCGAAAACGAAACACACTGGATGCGGCGGGAACCAGTGTTGCAGCACCTTCACACCGCCTTTCCGTCACCGTCAAGAGCCCGAAACTCCAACTGTTGGTAGATACCGCTGCAAAAATATCGTTAATACCTAAGAATTGTAATAAATAATAAATGTATCAGAAATGTAATAAAACCTTTTTATATTATATTATTTCTTTTTAATTTCATAATGAAAAATTTAAAATAAAAAATAAATAAATCGTTTCATATTAAAACAAAAGATTAGTTCAATGACGTCTTTCGATAGACATGTCACCCGTCCGGCATAAGAAATTGAAATTATATAATATATATTGAGATATTAAATGTAAAGTGAAAAGTGGTAATAAAGTATGAATAAAATATTTTATACATGTACTGGTGATGGTGACTGTAAAAAATGTCTTGGTTACGTAATATCAGGGAGTGGACAGGGATAGCGAGTGCTCCAGAACTGCTGCACCTCGCGATAGGGGAGAAAAGTTGTGCTGAATTGACTGCCAACCATCGCAAGTCGGAGAGGCACTCTTAGAGGAAGATAAATGTACAATGAATAAAAAAATAAATCTGTCACTATAATTTCAATCACATCGAAGAGAAAACCCGCTAAAGATCCCGTGTGTCGCCTTAGTAGTACGGCTGGGACGAACGCCACAGTACAAAGGAGCAACCGCGAAGCCACTGTCATTCAAGCTCTATGTCGCCAACAACACCTACGGCGAGAAAACCCTGGAGCTAAACTTAGGTTTAGAAGTGGCGATTCATCGTGGCCGACGTCAACAAGGCAATCCTCGGTGATGACTTCCTCAACCACTACAACATTCTCGTCTATGTTAAGAACAGAAAACTAATAGATAACACTACAAACTTGGCAGTCAACGCGCCAGTCTGTAGGTTTTCACTGCCAACCATCCGCAGCATCGACAGCCTGCAATGGCTGCAATGGCTGCTCCATTTCACGACATCCTCGCCGAATTCCCAGGAACTACAAGCCTAACTTCGATGAATCTAACATCAAAGAACAACGTAGAACACATAGAAACTACTGGGCCGACAATATACTCACGCGCCCGCCTACATCGCAATCAAAAAAGAATTCGAGTCAATGATGCAACAAAGGTTGTATCGACCGAGCAAAAATCCATGAGCAAGCACCATACGTCGTACCGAAGAAAAATGGAGATTTACGTGTCTGCGGAGACTATAGAAGGCTAAACAACGTTAAAAAGCCAGACCCCATACCAGGACTCCGTGACTTTACGCATCTCTTGCACGGGAAAAAACTTTCTCTAAACTCGACCTAAACAGAGAATATCAAAAGATAAGAGTGAGCGAGAAAGATATAAAGAAAACAGCCATAATCATTCCGTTTGGCTTGTCCGATTTTCCCCGTATGTACATTGGTCTAAGCAACGCCGGTCAAAGATTTCAACGATTCATCCACGAAGTGCTAAGAGAACTCGACTTCGTGTTTCCATTCATAGACGACGTACTCATAGCCTCAGAAAACGAAGAACATCACCGAAAGCACTTACGCATCATTTTACAACGCTTCGAAGGAAACGGTATAACAATAAACCCAGCCAAATGTGTTATCGGCGCATCACAAGTCAAGTTTCTGCGCTACACAGTCACAAACAATGGAATTAAACCTCTATAAAGGCATAAATAAATATCCAAAAACAACAATAGAAGAGCTCCGACTTTTTCTTGGTATGATTAACTTTTACCGAGAACAAACGCCGCTCTAATCCAAGCTCCATTGAACGCCTACACGAAAAATTCCAAGAAAGGGGATAAGACTGTAATACAATGGACGCTAGATGCAGAGAACGCATTTATCAATTGCAAACGGGTAATCGAGGATGCTACTTTTCTCGCTCACGCACATCATTCCGTCCCACTCGCGCTCATGTGTCACGCATTGAACACCTGCGTCGGCGCCATACTCCAACAACATATGGCAACTACTCGGCAACTTTTGGAAGCGACTTTCTGCAGCCCAAACTAGGTACAGCGCTTATGATCGTGAAGTGAAGTAAGAAGCTATCTACTTGGCCGTCAAACACTTCAAAAGAACATTTGAAGGGAGACAGCTGATCGTGTTTACAGACCACAAACCGCTAACATTCGTGTTCGAGAAAGTCAACTGAAGGTCAGAGATGCCACGAAGCCAAATAATGTTCGTCAGCGAATTTACAACCGAAATACGACGATAGACTCCTGTTGTATCACTTTTCAGCTAAGATACCTTTTACAGTGGTAAGTTGGCGCCAAAACTCTTAATTATATAAATTGAAATTTCTGACTTTGCATTTTAATTTTTTGTTTGGATAATTGTTTGTTCACTGACCTGGTTGCTGCTGAAACCTCTTCCTCATGTACCCCATGACAGTTTCTTTCAGTCCACGCTTCTTCTTGTCCACTTTTACGACATTCTGGCAACAAAACGAGGCATGTAGTTTATTTATATTATTTAAATTTAATTAAAGAGAAAATTTGGACAATAACCTAAAGCAGACTCTACACTTAACTTTCACGTTTGCCTAAACTTATATAAATAATAATGCAGTGTGTGTATGTTTATGTTTGTATGTGTGCGAGTGAGTGAGTATATGTACTGTACTTGTTATGAACAATATAATATAATTTTCTGTTTTCATTCATACATACATATTGTCCGACCGATTGACTCAGTGGCGGGGCCCTCCACCCACGGAGTCAATGGTCGCGGGTTCGATTCCCGCATCGGAATAAATATTTATATGGATTTATAAATGTTTATTCCGAGTCTGGTAAACCCCCCAATCTGCATTTCCTTTCCTGCTCTTTCCTTTCCTTTCTATCCTTTCCCTTCCTCTCCGTCAATCTATGGTCTGCCGTGCCAATGGATGCGTGGCTAGGGGCGAGCCTAGTCGTAATCGTGCCGATTGTCCCGGGGTCGGGCTCCCCCGGGGACTATAGTGCCTTACCTCAGCATGCAGGGCTCTGCTGGGGCTGACCTCCATCTTCCCTTGCGGCTCGTGGGATTCACTAAGACGAATTGAATATACCTAATTTGTCGAAAATGACGGCGACGTGGTTCGCCACCCGTCACGTCCTGATTCTCACGAGGGCGAAAAGCGACCAGGCGTGAATATATATATAATAAAAAATACATATTGTCACGCCTGCTTTCCGTAGGGTAGACAGAGATCACAGATCTCCACCCGGTACGATCCCGGCACACCTTCCTTGCTTCCTCATTTATCTTTTCACCCATCCTTTCTCTCACATTCTTCTTAGCGAAACGGCTCTCCGTTAGTCGCTTTCAGGACGTGACGTGTGGCGAACCACGTCGCTGTTATTTTTAACAAATTTGGTATATATATTATTTGGTATTTTTCTGTTTTCAATGAATTTAAGAGTATTATCTTTAATTGTTTCATCACAACATCAGGCCATATACGATGATGCGGTGATGGCGGATTTGAATGACCAGCAAGCTTAAAACGCACGGGTTCTGACCAGTGACTTAACAATGTATGCCTTAGTCTCTCGGAGAGATACATGGGTAGTCTAGCGGATTGCGTAAGCAAGCAGATTTGAACTTGATAAAGGACTAAGAGATTTATCAATGGGATAGGAAGGCAAACTAGCAGGCGTATCGCCTGATGGAAAGTAATCAAGGTCATCTATAGACATCTACAACAATATAAGCATTACAGATTTGTTACCAGCCTTTCAGACTTTGTTTATGAAGTATATCGTATCGGTTTAGAAATACAGCTAAAGGTATTATTCTGACAGTAGAGCAACGCTGCAAATACTTTGTCAAGAATGGCATATTATTTGTCTGTAGCATGAATGAGCCAACTCGCCCGGGAAAGTACCACACTCCCGCAGAAAACCGGCGTCTGGGTGGTAGCTTAGCTACCGCGCTTCGTTCGGTGAGCAGTTTTTATTCCGGAGAACCAATCCCCTCTCTCCCCTCCATCCTCCCATAATGACACTTTCCTTAAAGGTCGACAACGCTTCTGCACTACCTATAGTACTAAGGATGTTTATGAGCGGCGTTGATTGCTTTCCATCAGGTGACACGCCTGCTCGTTTGCCTTCCTATTCCATAAAAAAAGGTAGCTGATTCCACAGTGTGAGAAGTGGTGTTATTCGTATGAGTGTGCATATATGTATATATGTTGCATGTGTGTGGGTGTAGGTGTGTACGTTTGCGCGTGTGCGTGCGTGTGTGTGTGAGAAGAAAGAGTGTATGTTTCCCTCGTAATCCAGAAGTTGGAAAGGGTCTACATAATTCACGCAGAGTCGACGCAACTTGTCACGGTACCCTTATAATTTGACAAATGATTGGTGTCTACATGGAAGCACTGTTAGCGAAGCAAATTGGTAATTTAATATTATATGGCAACACGCTGTGCGAATGTAAGGTTCGCGTTGTTTATAATAAAGTAATATATATATATATATATATATATATATATATATATATATATATATACATACACACACACACATACATATATATATATATATATATATATATATATATATATATATATATATATATATATATATATATATAGGCAGGGTTCAGGAAATTCCGTCAAGTCTTCTCGTCACCCATACCACAAAGTCTGAAGACAAAAGTCTTCAACCAGTGCGTCCTGCCCGTACTCTCTTACGGTGCCGAGACGTGGACACTGACAGTCCGTCTCCTCGCCAAGCTCAAAGTCGCTAAGAGGGCTATGAAGAGAGCTATGCTCGGGATTTCTCTGGTGGACAGAATTCGAAATGAAGAAATTCGCCGGAGAACCAGAGTCACCGACATTGCTCTTCAAGTTAGCAGACTGAAGTGGCAATGGACACATTTGTCGGAGAACCGACAATCGTTGGAGTAGACGAGTGCTGGAGTGGAGACCGCGACTCGGCAAACGTAGTGTGGGACGCCCTCCTGCTAGATGGAACGACGATCTGCGCAAGGCGGCTGGCAGTTGTTGTTTATAATAAAGAAACAAAGAGCTGTAAGTTGGTTACGATCTAATTTATTGTTTTTTAAAATTTTAAGACTGTCTTCTTTTTTTGGTGGCAACCAGTTACAACTATTATGCCAGTGTCAAGTAAAATACGTTAACATCAAATCGCTTCAAATAAAACTAGTCAACTTATTACATTACGTCTTGATAAAATGGCGGCCATTTTACCAAAACCTTCTATGGACTTTTTCAGTCAACTTAAAAAGTTACGATACACGCATTTATTTCATATCACTTCACTTATACGCCTTAATCGAAGTATATTGTATAATACACCACCATAATTAAACGATAAAACTGGATATAAGATTATGAAAATGAAATAAAATCGCAACATGTAAGTTGGCGGGAAAAGTCCTTAAGTTTATATCGTAACACTTAATTAGACTTTTCCCGCTAATTTACTTCAGTGACTTTGTGTTTTTATTTCATTTCTATATCATCATATTATTAACAGGTATATTGTTTAATATTGGAAGGTTTTCACTGATTAAAGGCGTAGACGTGACAAAAAATAAAAAAATATTTTTCTTCCTTTTTATTCCAATTACTTTCAATAGATGGCGTTCGTGACAGCTTTATAGTCTAACGGACGTGTTGTAATACAAAACTATCATTTCTTTTGTACGATTTTAAAAAGTATTGTGTATCTAAGTACTAACATACCAGGAGAAGATAACCCTACCAGGAGATAACATTTTCGATAATTGGAATTAAATTAATTGTAGGTGAAACGAAGTTCGCTGGGTCATCTAGTTTTTAATATTTTACGCACAGCATTCTCATATTGTAATGACAATAAGGAAAGGTCGCTTTTTAAACCTCAAGTATGAATTGTTTTATAAATATTTCTAAAACTATGAAAGAGAATGAAATGCCTAACTAGCTGAATGGAGGCGCCTTCCGCCCACAGAGTCAATTCGATCCAATATGCAATTAATGGCCAGAACGGCCATTTCTAGAACCATCTGTGGTTGACGCGCGATTTATTACAATGTGGAAACATGTAATGTTTCTTTTATAGACTCCGGACACAAAAATATATATGTATATATATATATATATATATATATATATATATATATATATATATATATATATATATATATATATATATATATATATATATATATATATATACACGACCGATTCGCTCAGTGGCGGGGCCCTCCGCCTGCGGAGTCAATGGTCCCGGGTTCGTTCCCCGCATCGAAATAAATATATGTATGGATTTATAAATATCTGTTCCGAGTTTGGTAACCCCCAATCCACATTCCTGCCCTTCCCTTTCTTCTCTATCCTTTTCCCTTCCTCTCCACCAATCCACGGTGCCACTGCCGTGCCAATGGATGCGTGGCTGACCTCCATCCACCCTCGCGGCTTGCGGAATTCACTACGACAAATTTTAATATACCTAACTTGTTGAAAAATGACGGCGACGTGGTTCACCACTTGTCATGAGGCGGGGAGGGTGTGCCGGGATCGTAGCGGATGGAGCTCTGTAGTCTCTGCCAACCCCTGCGGGAGATAGGCGTGAATATATAATATATTATATATAAATATATATTATGATAATGATCAATGAATGAAAACGATTTATAACTTTACACTATGGAGTAGCTGCTACTCCAGCTAGTAGTATATCATTTCGGAGTAATTGTACTTATGCGACAACTAACGGTCCCGGTCCCATGGCGGCCCCGCCCTTTCCATGTTGGAGCTATATCCGCGTTTCTCCAACGGCCAGCGGCTTTCGGATACACATATCCCTCAGGCCAGATTAAATAGGCTAATTAATTATGTGGAACTAATTAATAAGTTTATATATACATATTATTATACGACTATTACGTACTAATTAAAATATTTTTTTTTATTTCCACAACTCATTTAGTCCCACTGCTGAGTGCGGGTTTCCATATCTTTAGAGGAAGGGATGTTAAGCCAACACGCTTGTAAATTTTGGATAGGTAGGCTTACCAAACTCGGAATAAATAGCTGTTATAAATTGTCCCGATACGGGGATCGAACCCGCGACCTCTGCTCCGTAGGTGGCAACCCCTGAGCCAATTGGTCGTAATAAATAATAATAATTAAAAAAAAAGAAAGATCAAATAATATTAATTAAAAGAAATCTAAAATCAACGCAAAAAAGCGAAAACGCTGTAAATGACTTAGATGTCATGTGATGTTTATTGCATATTCGGATCAGAAAGAAATACCTCGTCGAATGGTCTGAGTCTCACAGCTCTGTGACCAATAGAAAATTTTGTACAGCGTTGAAACTGATTGTTTTTGAGTGATCTGATGCAAGTTTTTAAAAACCTTAAAAGTATCTTTGACTCTGGTGGTAAGTTTTTAATTGTACTTTATTTTTTAATTTTACTTTTTATTTTTAGCGGTTTACTACGTTTTCGCTTTTTCACTTCGATATCAGTCACCTTGCGAAAATTTACCTTAGCTGAGTTATTATTCCATACGACAAAACTTATTTCTAATAACTGAACAGATTTTATTTTGGAATACATATATAATTAGCTTTATCATACATATTGTTACGCCTGTCTCCCGAAGGTGTAGGCAGAGGCCACAGATCTCCTTTCGCTACGATCCCGGCACACCTTCCTTGTTTATTCCACACTCATCCATCTTTCCATCCATCCTTTCTCTCACATTCATCGTAGCGCTAGTTAGTCTCTCCGTTAGTTGCTTCTCGCTTTCATTGGTGTCAGGACGTGACGGGTGACGAACCATGTCGCCGTCAGTTTTAATAAAATTCGTCATAGTGAATTCCAAGAGCCGCAAGGGAGGATGGAGGTCAGCCCCATCAGAGCGCTAGGGGGAGCCCGATCCCGGGACGGTCGGCACGGTAGACCGTGGATTGCCAGAGAGGAAGGGAAAAGGATAGAGAAGAAAGGAAACAGGGGAAAGGAATAAACAGGAAGACAGGGATATGATACTACCGCAACGGAAGACAAGGAGTGATACAGATGTAGCTCGGGAGACCAGGGTCGCGTACCCGTGTACCAATACCATAACTACCGGACAAGATACTCCCTGACATTGCATCTCTTGCATAAAATAATTAAACAATGATGTTAATTCTAACGTATCTGTGGACGTCAACAGATAGATACGTTGTTGAAAAAATAGTACTGTTTTTTATTTCATTTTAGTGTTACCGGCAGTGGTGTAGTGTTTCACGATTTCTATGATGACCAATTTTCGTTTTTTACAACGATATATTTCGTACACTCCAATTGTATGCATAGATGCGCTTAGCTCGGGTGTGGCCATCAATTGTGCAAGATAAGCGACGCTTGGCGCTTGTGGTACACTCAGCTGCAAAAATACTTGTTACTATGTGTAACAGCGCCATCTATTTCCTCCTCTTCTTTCTATTGCACAATGAACAATCAAACTGATAGTGGTAGAGCCACGCTGCAGACGAATACTTTGTCAAGAATGGCATAATATTTGTCTGTAACATGAATGGGCCGGCTCGCCCGGGGAAGTACCACACTCCCGCAGAAAACCGGCGTCTGAGTGGTAGCTTAGCTACCGCGCTTCATACAATGAGCGGCTAAGTTCCGGAGGCCCAACACCCTCCCCCTTGTAACTTTTCTTAAAGGTCGGCAACGCTTTGGCACTGCCAATGGCACTGCGGATTTCTATTGGCGACGTTGATAGCTTTCCATCAGGTGACAGGCCTGCTCGTTTGCCTTCCTATCCCATAAAAAAAACATGTAGTAATAGAGGAGAATCTGCTATCTTTCTACTTAACGCTATTTACATAAATAGTTATACAAATATTATACAACTTGAAATTAAATTAAATACATTTTTATAAAATTTAATGGATTGGAGGAATTTTAGCTTTGCTTCGTATTATTAATTAACTTTGTATATCAAAGACATTTTGTATATTTTGTTGCTTTCATGCGCAGGAGTACAGGGTGCAGCCTTGAATTATTGAATCCTTGTTGTGTTTCCCATGCGTACTATACACGTGCCAGCCGTACTGATACAGCGGCACGGGATCTTTAGTGGGTTTTATCTTCGATATAGTGAAACTCTTCCACATCAAGTTAATTTATAAAAGAATCACTTTACATTTTATATTCAATATTAATCTCTTATGCCAGGAAAGGTGACATGTCCCTCGAAAGACGTCAGTCGATCGAATCTTGTTATTATATAAAACAATAAATTTCTTTCTATTTTAAATTTTAAAATTACGACTGTAAAAATTGTAAAAAGGTTTTATTATATTTGATTAAAAAGTTTTAATACATTAGTGATATATTTATCAATTTACAATAGGTTTTGAAGACACATTGATTATTAATTTACAAACATGTAAGAAAGGATTACAGCTAACAAAAACACTAGGTATAACGTCTCTAATTTTGCCACCTAGCGGCTCAAAAACACTTCACGTTATTGCCACGGCAATGTTATGGCTATAGACACTAGATGGCGCTGTGCCGCAACACATTTTAAATCTTATTCTGACACTTATTTAACAGATTTATGGCGGCGACTGTACCATACGATAGGTTTGTATACAGATCGTAATCCTTGTAATATAGTTGTTGTTAGTTAATTTACGGTGCATTCAATGGGTCCATTCACTTGATTCACGGTCCAATAAAGGATAGGAGACATAAATCGTATACACAGCTATCTTACGAATATATATATATAATATAATAGAATGTGTTTAATACATTATCAGAATACAATCGAGGCGTGTAAAGCCACCTTGAAGTGTTTTTATTGTTATTTATAATTATTATATTCATATGAACCAACGCATTTATTTAATTAATTTAATACAAAATCGACAACGTATCATATTCTAACACATATACCAATTTAAAAAACTTCCGGATGAAAAGTCAGAATGTGGTTAAAACGGTCCGACTGGCGGTTCATAGGGGAGTGCTTGTTCCGACTCTGGTGTATGGTAGTTAAAGTTGTGTTTGGCACAAGATCTCATGAAAGCGGGCTGAATGCGGTGGAAATGAAAGCATTAAGAAGTGTGTCTTTGAATAATAAAAAAAGGAAAGGAAGATATAAGAGAGCGATGTGGAGTAAAAGGAGGTGTGGTGACACAAGTTGAGAAAGGGATATGGATAGTCAAAAGTTTTACTTAGCTAAGATGCGCGACAAGCAAAACAATAACAGAAAATTAATAATGTGTGTTTTTCCGTTGGATTAAGTGGATTTATTTGAAACTTAAACCAAAAACTTAGCGAAAATCGGCCATCAACTCTCCACCCACCAACCGCTATACACAACACCAAACACACATTATCACTTTTCCATATTGTAAACGACGCGTGTTTCGCTCCAACACGAGGCATCTTCAGGTATAGTACTTATATATAGTAACTTTTCGGTTGTCTTCCGTAGAGTCTACTATACCTGAAGACGCCTCGTGCTGGGGCGAAACACGTTTCGTTTACTAGATGGAAAAGTGATAATGTGTGTTTGGTGTTGTGTATAGTGGTTGGTGGGTGGAGAATTGATGGCCGATTTTCAGTAAGTTTTTGGTTTAAGTTCCAAATAAATCCACTTAACCCAACGGAAAAACACACATTATTAATTTTCTGTTATTGTTTTGCTTGTCGCGGATCTTAGCTAAGTAAAACTTTTGACTGTCCATATAGTGATGGATTTCCGCAAAGTAACGCCTGACTCCATTAATAATCTGAGAAAGGGATGCTTAGATGGATAGAGTACATAGAGAGGATGGATGAAAGACGACTGATAAAATAAATTTACGTTGCGGATGTGGATGGAAGGGTTGGTAGGGGAACACCACGGTAAATATAACTTGACCAAATTGCCGAAGTTTTTAAGAAAAGCTAGATCAAGATTACCCTTTACCGGTGGGCTTGCATGAGGAGAGTGATGAGTGTAGAGGTAAGGTAAGTATGCCGAGATCGTAGCAGATGGAGATCTGTGGTCTCTGCCTACCCCTACGGGAGACAGGCGTGACGATATGTATGTATGTATATAAATAAACGTAAAAAGAACTTTCATAAAATGCTATCGTCTATATGTTAATGACATACTATATTTAAATTTTTAAACGTTCTAAATCCTTGCTTATGTCGTGAATCGTATTTTTCCCATCATGACTAGATCCTTAACAAGTTTTCTGTCTTCTACGATTATTTCTAAATATAAACGCCAGAACTTGATAATAGTACTACGTAGTTAGACGAATAACGTAATAGGATACGACAGTGGTACGAAGCTACGAAATTTCGTAGCCGTTTGCTACAGTTTTATCAGTCAATGCTAATTTTTGTATATTAATGCTCATGCCGTGAATCGTAATTTTTCCATCATTACTAGATTCTTAAAAAGTTTTCTATCTTCTACTTTTATTTCTAATTATAAACGCCAGAACTTGATAACAGTTCTACGTAGTTAGACGAATAACTTAGTTACGATGGTGCTACGACACTACGTTAATTTCGTAGCTTCTTGCTACAACTTTAATAGACAATGCAAGTTTTTGTATATTAATAGAATAACTTTTACAGTTGAAAATTTTTTTTAATTTCTATATATGATAGTCCACTAGCTTTTTACTTCTGACTTTAACAGTCGCAATTCGCAGTTTGAGAAGGACTTATTTACACCAAAAAACTGCTATAAGTCGTTCACATTGAAGATTTAATTTTATGGAATAGGAAGGCAAACGAGCAGGCGTTTTACTTGATGGAAAGCAATCAACGCCGCAGATAAACATTCACATTGCCATAGGCAATGCTGTAGCGTTGCCGGTCTTTAAGGAAAGGTCATTGTGGGAGGGGGAGGGAGGATGGGGGAAAAGCGGGGGAATTCAACGGACGAAGCGCATTAGCAAAGCACCATTCATGCTACAGGCAAATAATATGCCATTCTTGACAAAGTATTCGTCTGCAGCGTGGCTCTACCATTCTCACAGTTATCTGAATATACGAGGTCGGAAATGTAAACAGCAACTCAGCACAGTCATCGAACTAAGATCTGCGACAAGCAAACAAAGTTAGAAAAATAATATTGGGTGTTTTTTTACTGGAAAAGTTGATTTACGGGGCACCTAAACTACATCTTATCGAAAAAACGGTCGTCAGCAACTCTCCATCTCCCAACCACTATCAACAACACCAAAAACACACAGTACCACTTTTCCACATTGCACACGACACTTGTTTTGACTCAACACGAGGCATCATCAGGTATAGTAGACTCTACGGAAGGCAACCGTTAAGAACGTAAGTAAGTAAATCTTAACGGTTATCTTACGTAGAGTCTACTATACCTGATGATGCCTCGCGTTGATGATTAATTTAAGTTCCCCGTAAATCCACTTCTACCAGTAAAACACACATTATTATTTGTCTATTTTTGTTTGCTTCACGTGGATCTTAGCTAAGTTAACATTCTGACCGTCCACATTTATTTTTCTTTATAAGTTTTTCCATATATAATACATTATATACAACCGTTAAGTGTGTCAGCTAAGTAAGAAGTCTGACTGTCCACATAGTGATGGGTTACCGCAAAGTAACGCCAGACTCCATCAATCATACTCCATCGGGTAAACTCTCGCCTCATACTAGCTACCCCAACCCCCACTAGCTACCCAGATGATATATTATTCACATTGCATCCCTCTGATTATTCTGACATTAATCTGACATTATTCTTACATGAATAACAAATACTTTTCATTATATCGTACGTACTTCACAGTTTGTCCACTTTTGTGACCAACATATTCCAAAAAATTATAAATAGAGGTATGAATAGAGACACGCTATTCACACCCTATTCTTGTCAAAGCAGACACTCTCGAGATTGGCTTTTCATTTTGGTTTCGTATTCGTGCGACACTATATTTGGCTATAGATTTCACTATCGTGCTCACAGTAGGTTCAAAAAATATTTTACTTTCGATGGTTAATGGAGTCAGGTGTTACTTTGCAAAAATCCATTACCATGTGGAGAGCAGTACCACACTCCCGTAGAAAACGGGCGTCTGACTGGTAGCTTAGCTACCGCGCTTAGTACAGTGAGCGGTTGAGTTCCGGAGGCTCACCCCCCACCCCCTCTTCCCCCTTCCCCTTTCCCCTCTCATAATGACACTTTCCTTATAGGCCGGCAACACTTCCACACTGCCTGTGGCACTGCGGATATTTATGGGCGTCGTTAATTGCTGTTCATCAGGTGACACGCCTGCTCGTGTGTCTTCCGATCCCATAAAAAATAATCTACACAGGGCGGCTGTTAGAAACTGGATAAGTAAGCCAATGATTGAATTAGGTATTATAGCATTTTAAAGGTATACCTTATTTATATGCACAATTAACCTCTTGGAGATAACCTCAAGGGCAGAGCTGTAATATGCAAGTCGCATCATTACTTATGAAGATTGCTATGCGTACAAACGTGTGGAGTTTGGCGAACTAAAGGCTTTACTAACTAACACAATATAAACGCAAATTGACTTTATATAATAGAGTGTCTGGTGTGTCTGGCAGAATTAAATTTTTAACCTTAACTACTAATATCAAAGAAGTAATATTCGGCTATATTTATATTATGTTAAAGGTGGATGAACAGACGGGCTCCTGTAAACAAAAACATCAAAAAGCTAGAAGTCTGCCAAAGCTGAATATAAAGAGATCGGATAGGATAAGTAATACAGTCATAAGGAAAAAGACCCAACTTATGAATTAATGATACTATAATACGATAAGGAAATTTAAACGGCGTTGGACAGGACATACTCTTTGAGGAGAAAGGAAATGGAGTGGGACAATCACCGATTGGTACCCGGCGAACCTGAAAAGGAGGCGCGGAAGACAATACAAAAGATGGGACGACGAAATAAAAGAAATAGCAGGAAAATTGTGGATTGAGAGAACCAGGGATAGGAGTCAGTGGAAAATATTGAAAGAGTCTTTTTCCCTTAGATACAGATAATAAGACGATGTATAACAGTATTTTTAGTATATTATATATTTATCTGAATAAAGGCTTATATTATATTATTAACAGTGGGTAGAAGAATCGGTAGGGGAAGACCACGCGAAACAAACTGATTGTAAACATGGTGAGTTTGTTTGTATTGATCAATTACAACTAATAGTATTCAAACTTTCAGTCTTCAGAGTCGATTAGATATGGGTCTCAGCCAAACTGGGAGGGTTTGGCACAATCACCACATGAGTGAGTGAATTGAGGAATTCTGTTGAGGTTTTTTATGCTCCTTTGCATTAAAAACGGGCGGTTTGGATTTTTCTACAATATTGGTAATAATTTAGTTCTAAAGTGGGTTTAATAGCCAAACTGTGTTATTGGCATTTAATAAAAAGTCTGGGTATGAAAAAAAGTTCATTCCATTAATTTGGAAGGGTCGGTAGGGGTAGGCCAAATACCTTGACCAAATTGCCGAAGTCCTTAAGAAAGGCCAGGTCAAAAGTACCCTTAACCGGCGTGCCTGTATCACGAGAGTGATGAGTGTGGATGAAGCAAGGAAAGTGTGCAGAGGTCGTAGCAGATGGAGATCTGTGGTCTCTGACTACGCTCTTGCGGTAATATCATATCTCTATCATCCTGTCTAAATCCATCTTTCCTTTCCCCTGCCCTTTCCTTTCTCCTCTCTATCCTTTTCCCTTCCTCTCCGCCAATCCACGGTCTGCCGTGCCAATGGATGCCTGGCTAGGGGCGAGCTTAGTCGCAAGCGTTCCGACCGTCCCGGGATCGGGCTCCCCCGGGTACTATAATGCCTTACCTCAGCCTACAGGGCTCTGCTGGGGCTGAGTTCCATTCTCCCTTTCGGCTCGTGGGAATCACTATTACGAATTTTAATAAACCTAATTTGTTAAAAAATGACGGTGACGTGGTTCGCCACCCGTCACGTCCTGATTCTCACGAGGGCGAGAAACGACTAACGGAGAGCTATTTCGCTACGAAAAATGTGAGAGGAAGAGTGGATGAAAAGATGGATGAGTGTGAAGGAAGCAAGGAAGGTGTGCCGGGATCGTAGCGGATGGAGATCTGTGGTCTCTGCCTACCCCTACGGGAAACAGGCGTGACGATATGTATGTATATATTTTTATTCCGAAACGTTAATTGAAACCCCGACCATTGGCCCCGAACGTAGTTTTGCCAACGAGTCATCACTGAGCTATGAGAGTGATCTTTAATTTCATATTACTTACTGCTTCGTAGAAATCTTAAAGCAGCAACAACTCCGACAGCAAGCCTCGGCCTTAAATTCTAAACATCGTTAGTTGGTATCTTCCACTGAACTGGTGTCCTAGCATAAGTCTCCAAGTCCTTGTAGTGGTAGAGCCACGCTGCAGACGAATACTTTGTCAAGAATGGCATATTATTTGTCTGTAGCATGAATGGGCCGGCTCGTCCGCGGAACTATCACACTCCCGCAGAAAACCGGCGTCTGAGTGGTAGCTTAGCTACCGCGCTTCGTCCAGTGAGCCGTTGAATTTCGAAGGTTCAACCCCCCTACTCCCCCTCCCATAATGATACTTTCCTTAAAGCCGGCAACACTTCTGCATTGCCTATGGCACTGCAGATGTTTATAGGCGGCTTTGATTGCTTTTCATCAGGTGACACGCCTGCTCGTTTGCCTTCATATCTCTTAACACACTGACTGCCACGCGTCTTTAAAATAAAACTTCCGTCAGGCCACCAGTGCCGTTGAAGAACCACCACCAAGCGCGCTACTTTGGTGGTTTATAAAAATTGCGACAAAGATAATTGTAAATATTAGATTTTGGACGAAAATCCTTTGTAAGTTATCAAATCAGCGTCACCCGATTACGGGTGATACGGGCCGGTGAGAACGTTTACTGTCACCCAATTACGGGTGACGCGGCCTAATGTGAATTTTTACTGTCACCCGAATATGGGTGACGCGGCAATCAACGTATTAAATATAAATAAAAACACAAGCATTATAATATAATGTGATATTCAAAACATCGCTAGTCTTCCTTAAAAAATAAAAACAAAACTATGTGAAATATGTACTTTAGCAGCTTGTTTCTTGTTAACAATTTAATGGCCCACAAAGAACGCGAAGGAACACAAATGAAATGGAATATACCTGTTCGTGATGCTGCCCCGCTTTGACCTTGTCTCCACTCTCCTTCTGACCAGCCATCACTCCGTACATTGTCCACACTGATCTATTTGTTTTCCACGATATTAAAAATAGTTTATTTCTACATTGAATTAATCTATATGCCTTTCCACTGCTTAGATATAGTACCCATTGCATCAGTACAGCAATGGAGGTATAGACTAGATTTTAAAATCACACAAAAAATTACATTGCCTTCCTACCACATAAAAAAAAATTAAAAAAATTTGTGGTTTACGGCACTGGAACAAAGATAAAATGTAATTTTGCAATGCAACAATTAAATGAAATCAAGAACCTACTGTGCTATTTCGACTTTAAATATTGTAATATAAGCCCATATCATTATAAAATTTCAAATGATGAAAAATATGCTAGATTTTAAGCTCTATGTGTATATATTTGTGAAAAATTAGCATATTTGAGCGTATCAGTGTTCTATATAGTTTATAGTTATATATAATCTACTTTACTCATAAAATAATATTTTATTTTGAAGCCCTTTACGTATTTTTTTATAAAACTCCGGGTGTATTGAATACCTATTAATTAAATTTATTCCATTTGTTTAACTGCTTGGTATACTCGTATATAAATATTTCCTAAATACTTTTTAAAATAAATTGTTATGACTAAATTAGTTTCAAAATCAATAAAACAAACAATAAAATAAATTTATCACTGAAAGCAGAAAATCGATTTTTATAAAATTAATTATTATAATAATGTATTATATTAAAAAATAATATAGTTAATAATTTACATTTATATATTGAAATCTATGTTCTTTAGCCTTAGAATGTTATGTGAAAAAAAATACAATACAGGACAAACATTCGCGTTTCCCGCCAATAACAACGTTTCCCGCGCAAACACGCGTTTACAATGGCGGCTTTTCACTTACTGAAGCGCGGGTCGTCATTATCAACGTTAATACATTGACAACGTTGCGGCATATACTCATTTTAGCACTTTTAACTTTATTACCATAGTCTAAGGTACAATTTTCTTTATTCTCTACTAATGCTATGATATTCCTTTGAATTTAAATAGCGTGACTCTTATTTTTTCAACAATAAGGGTTATATTATGTTATTTTGAATGACGTATAATTATTGTAGCATGCGCTCGCAAATAACTACACTTTCCAAATTGCACGTTAGTAAACAACGCACCGGCTGTGTGTAGTTTGGCAGTATTCCTCCATATTTCCACTGCTTAATCTCTCATATTACGGTAATATAAAGCTGTTATTATATTTACAACAATTCACAAATAAAATTAAATATAGTTAGTCCAACTATATTTAAATATCGGCAGTCCAACAGCCCTCTAAATAACTTAAGTTTAAGAAATAATTATAAAACAACTTAACCAAGATAGGATTACAGAGATTATATATTTATATATAATCTGTGTATATAAATTTTCCGAAATTCTCCGAAAAAATTCCCTCCGACATTAAATCAGTCAGTATCAAATCCCGTACAAAAAGATGGTTATCGTTACTAGACCCTATCTTTTGGCGGCAAATCCATCTGCTCCGCATTGAAAAGGCATATTGTTTTAAACTATAAAGCTTAAATATATGCGTAATGATATCCCTTTTTCTTTTCTTATATAAATTTTATTTAATTATACAAATAGTTATAACTAATATGTCAATGTCATGTAAAATACAATAATATCAAATATCTTGAAATAAAACTAGTCAGCTTGTCACGTTACGTTTTGATCCAACTGTATTGAACCACCACAATTAAACAATATAACTGATAATTATATTATAAGATTAAAAAAAATTAAATTAAAGCAAATCAAGCCACTGATATAAGTTGGCGGTAAAAAGTCATGAGATCTCCTTCCGAATATTGTTAGTATATTTGATATTTTTATACAGAGAAGAGTTATTTATTATCTATAATATTTATTGACATTGTCGACTTTATAATTAATTATTGTAAAATTATCAAATTTTTTTTAAGGTTATACATATTTTTGGCGCACCGCTTAAATTAAATTTGACGCAAATAAAATTCTCTCTGAAGAAGAGGCGGAATTTCCCAATACCTGTGCATTTGATTGTCAACTGCCAAATAACTGGCCTGTGATCTTCTCTGCTTAGCTGTGTTTTTATGATAAATATTGCCCTTTCAGTAAATAAAGATATTGTAGGACTTTTCCCGCCAACTTACATCAATGAGGTTATGTTTTATTTCATTTTCATAATCTTATATTATTATCAGTTACATTGTTTAATTGTGGTGGCGTTTTATACAATATAGTTCGATTAAGGCGTATAAGTGAAGTGATATGAAATAAATGCGTGTATCGTGACTTTTTAAATTGACTTAAAAAGTCCATAGAAGGTTTTAGTAAAATGGCTACCGTTTTATCAAGACGTGACGTGATAAGTTACATTTCAATTGATGTTATCGTATTTTACTAGACACTGGCATAATAGTTAAAACCAATTGCCATTAAAGAAAAGAAAAAAAAGATATTATACTAGTTACAGGTGTCAATCAATCGACAGCCTGCGGCAGTCCACTACTGGACGTAGGCCTCCCCCATGGAACGCCACCTAGCTCGATCTTCGGCTACACGCTTCCAGTTTCTGCCAGCCGCCCTGCGCAGATCGTCGCACCATCTAGCCGGGAGGCGTCCCACACTACGTTTACCGAGACGCGGTCTCCACTCCAGCACTCGATTGCTCCAACAATTGTCGGATCTCCGACAAACGTGACCAGCCCATTGCCACTTTAGTTTGCTAATTCTAAAGGCTATGTCGGTGACTTTACTTCTCTGGCGAATTTGTTTCATTCCGAATCATATCTACCAGAGAAACTCCGAGCATAGCTCTCTCCATAGCTCTCTGAGCGACTCTGAGCTTATGAAGCAGACGGACTGTCAGCGTCCACGTTTCGGCGCCGTAGGAGAGCACGGGTAGGACACACTGGTCGAAGACTTTCGTCTTCAGGCTCTGAGGTATGGACGATGAGAAGACCTGACGAAGTTTTCTAAATGCTTTACAGGTGTGTTGACCGAATTACTAATGCTTGGTCCGGTCATCTTGCGACCCTTGTATAAATGCTTTCTGTTACGAATGATACATTTAAACAATATTTATTTTAGTAGTAATAATTAAGGCTTCAGCAGCCTTGGGAGCTCATATACCATTAAAAAAATATTGTACAGTACAGAAGCAAAGGTAAACCACTGCAATTGTATACCCAAGAGAATCGTCTACGAAGACCACTCACCTCATGACGACCATGAGCACTCCATCAAAAGTGAAACTACTTAGAAGAAAAATTGTTGTTAATCGTAAAGATCAGATCAGGGAAGATACAAACCCTTACGCAATTTCTGAAAAAGCAAGTCATGTAGGAACCACATTTTTGTCTCGTACTACATCTTAGTAGTTTGAGCCCGGCCTTATATAATCTCTTTTACCTTCTTATGTAGATATCATCCAAACAAATGCAGCAGTAGCAAACAAACGTACAAGATACAAAAATATATAGTGAAATATATATTGGTAGAGTCACGCTGCAGACGAATATTTTGTCAAGAACGGCATAATATTTGTCGGTAGCATGAAATAGGCCGGCTCGCCCGGGAAAGTACCACACTCTCGCAGGAAACCGGCATCTGAGTGGTAGCTTAGCTACGAGCACTTCATACGGTGAGCGGCCGAGTTCCGGAGGCTTAACACCCTGCTCCTGCCCTTCTCCCTCCCAGTCACATAATGACACTTTCCTTAAAGGTCGGTAACGCTTCCGCACTGCCTATGGCGCTGCGGATGTCTATGGGCGGCGTTGATTGCTTTCCATCAGGTGACAAGCCTGCTCGTTTGCCTTCCTATCCCAAAAAAAAATTATTTAAAATTTTGTGTCGAATATATTATCTTAATGAGAGTACTCTGTCTAGTATGGCTTTCAGCATAACTAATTCTATTATGAATACTAGAACTATTTGCATTAAATACTTAATCAGATTTCATTTATAAAGAAGGATATTCGAGATTTATACAAAACAGCGTTTCGCTTAACGAACTCAGAGAGCGCTAGCAATAATAATAATTCTTTATTTGCATAATGTGAGGTGTAACAAGATGAATAAATATGGATAGTTAAAAGTTTTACTTAGCTAAGATCCGCGACAAGCAAAACAATAACAGAAAATTAATAATGTGTGTTTTTCCGTAACTTTTCCCATAGTCATGAGCTGCAGAAGCTCACATCTAGGATGACTAAAAAGGTGACCTAGATAAGCAACTTTCTTTCGCTTAGTGGTTTTCAAAAGCTTTCGTTTCTGGTCAATTCGTCTTCTTCTCGTCGAAAGCACATTTTAAAGATTAATTACTGATACCGCGAAATAATTTGAAATAAAACCATTACGGTGATATGAAGGAACCGAAATGATGACCGAAAATATGATCAAGTCGTTCATAAATTACAAGATCAATAAAAAACACCTATAATTATAAAATATTATATAAAACTAATGCCAGGAGGAAATCGAGCGTAGTATGCTGAACATAATGAAAAAACAAAAAATGCGACATACGAAAATAAGAAGCAATACCAAAGTGATAGATGCGCTGGCTTATGCTCAAATCCTGAAATTCAGATGGGCTGGTCATACAGCCCGATATGTGGATAACAGATGGACTATTCACGTAACCACATGGAATGGCCCGCCAGGAAAACGCCGAGAAGGGGGACCCTACGTGAGATGGGAGGACGATATAAAAAAGACCGCAGGAACAAACTGGCTGGAAATAGCAAAAAATAGAGAAGAATGAAAATCCTTGGAGGAGGTCTTTACCTAAGAGGAGTCCATACAAGCAAAAAAAAAATAATATTACATAAATAAAATGCTTTTTTATTTTATTTTATTATTATATAAAACTAAACACAAGTTACAATTTACGATAAAAGTTCATGTACACTGCGTTCCCTCAAGGCTATGAAATGTACTGCAACAAACATGAAAGCAAGTTATTCCATAAAAATAAAATGGAAACATGTTTCTGCTATATTTATTTAATAATATTTCTCTACGACCGATTGGCTCAGTGGCGGGGCCCTCCGCCCGCGGAGTCAATGGTCGCGGGTTCGATTCCCGCATCGGAATAAATATTTATATGGATTTTTAAATGTATATTCCGAGTCTGGTAACCCCCCCAATCCACATTTCCTTTTCTGCCCCTTCCTTTCTTCTCTATCCTTTCCCTTCCTCTCCGCCAATCCACGGTCTGCCGTGCCAATGGATGCGTGGCTAGGGGCGAGCCTAGTCGTAAGCGTGCCGATCGTCCCGGGGTCGGGCTCCCCCGGGGACTATGGTGCCTTACCTCAGCATGCAGGGCTCTGCTGGGGCTGACCTCCATCCTCCCTTGCGGCTCGTGGGATTCACTAAAGACGAATTTAATATAGCTAATTTGTCGAAAATGACGGCGACGTGGTTCGCCACCCGTCACGTCCTGATTCTCACGAGGGCGAAAAGCGACCAATGACGAGCCGTTTCGCTGCGATGAATGGCAGCGGATGGAGCTCTGTGGTCTCTGCCAACCCCTGCGGGGGATAGGCGTGAATATATAAAAAAAAAATATTTCTCTAAAACCATGTTCGATGACCTTATTGGCTCAGCGGTGAACTGTCTTTGTTTCAAGCATTGAATAAAATATATGCATAGCCCACTCCGATATTCCGAGTTCGTGTGCCACTCCAATCTGCCTTGGAAAACTGTGGTGAGTTAATGTTCATTCCTCCAGACAACCATTTCTGGAGGAAGGACGAGGCCAGAAATAGGTCATAGTGGAAAATATGTTTTTTTTTTATAATAAGAATACAATACACTTAAATAAGATAAATAACATTCAGAAAACCATAGAGGTTTTTCGATAATGTTATTGGACCATAATAATTACAATAGACTGTTGAGCAACATCACGCGAGATTAATGTAACATTACAAATTAAAAATATATTATAATACAAAATGAAGTTATTTGCTTTTTTTTTTTTTGATGGCAATATGTTATAACTATTATGCCAGTGTTAAGTAAAATACGATAATATCAAATCCCTTGAAATGTACTAGTCAGCTTGTCACGTTACGTCTTGATAAAATGGTACCAAAACCTTCTATGGTCTTTTTCAGTCAATTTTAAAAGTCACGATAAACGCATTTATTTCATATCACTTCACTTATATGCCCTAATCGAACTATATTGTATAATACACCACCATAAATAAACAATATAACTGATACTAATATAAGATTATGAAAATGAAATAAATACACATCGTCTCTGATGTAAGTTGGCGGGAAAAGTCCAATTAATACACTGATAACTCCAACTGGTTTTTTTATTAAAGTTGGCACAAACTAAAACATCGTCCAGTTTTATATATAAGCAAACTTGTTAACAACAAATAAACGCTTATATACTTACATAGAGCACACAGCGTAGAGTGTGAACTATATTTTAGATGGTTATCTCCACCATTATATTCCCCGCGGGAAGGTTTGTTGGCTCACTCTGACTCAATTTACTTATTAAACTAGCAATAAAATGCCGCAATATGATTCGCGGTTGAGAATTATTTAGCAGATTCCAACATGGTCACAAAACTTTTATTTTGGAGTATATAATAGATGTATTTTTATTATTAAATTAAAAATTCTTTGGGCGCGTTGCATCGCTTTAAATTACTGTAAAATATCATTAATCAAACATTTACAATATCCGCAATGAACCCACTTGATTTTGATACTCGCGCTGATTTTAAGCAATCTATACATTTACAAAATCCAAGTCTGGAGTTATATATTCAACTTCAACTATAAAAGATTGAGCAACCTTACTTTAAAATGCATTATTGCCTCAGGATAGTTCTTTTTACCTTAACGTTTACCACTCTAAAGTAGCGCGGAGAAAATAATTTATTTTTATGTTTCAAATGAATATGAATAAAAACATATAAATTTGAAGTCTGCCTGAGATCGTAAAACAACTGTTTTTTCTCAGCTTACTTGCATGATAACGAAAATTAGAAAAAAAATCTGTCCGTCTATCCAAGAATATCTGTATCTATTCGTAAGTCCGAGCTTGCCTAGAACCACATAAACTAGACGAGAGGATAAATAGGAAGCGAATATCCTGAAAAGTTAAAAAAATCTACTTTTCGAAAACAAGTATTTTTCAGATTCAGATTACAATATAAATTCTATTCATAAAAAAAAGTATTGAGATTTCTATCATTATAAACCATTTACTCCATAGATTACAAACTGAAATTAATTAATTTATTTTAATTAAACAATTATTTTATATTTACATACGGTTTTCATATCTTTGTTAAGTTTATCTAGCTAGTAATCAGTTAATAGTCAGTTAAGTAGTATCATATTTTATATATGTATTTTTGAGATTGATTTGTTGTGTGTTTACATTTATTCAATTACACTCAAACGTGCTTGATGTACGTATATGCACTACCAATAGTATGTAGTTACTTAAAATAAAGACATAATACTTATGTAATTTATTTTAATTAACACAAAAGCAAGCTGTATGATTTATAGACTCTTGCCTTTATTTGATAGATGTCAGTTATGAAATGACAACAATTACGAAGTCAAAACAAACGTCATAACAATCCGTTTGAATATATTTGCTTCAGTAAACATAAAAATGACTCTAACTGTTCCATAAGTATATTTTTACAACAAATATGTCCTTCCCCAAGATTGAAGGATATATAGTGACGGAGAAATTGGGCTCTGGGAGTTATTCCACCGTATATAAAGCTTTTACAAAGGTACTCAGTCATGGTAGAACTGTGCAAATAACGTTATTTCTATGTACTTTAGATTTATCTGATGTTCAAACTCCAACCACTATTTATTACGGCTATAATTTTTTGTCTTAACAAGTAGAAAGAAGTTTGAGTAATACTATCTAACTGCAGGCTCTCAGCTCAAAGAGATGAAAACTTACTTTTTTTGTGAAATATTAATATAGTATATCTAAAAGTAACTTTTTTGACCAGCGGTGCAATATTAGAAGCCACATTATGCTACATATATGCCTTTTGCTACAGATGATTATTTTTTTACCGTTGACATATATCAATGCTGTGGATACTGGGTCTTCTGAAACATCCCTGGAAACATATGTTGCAACGTTCTGAAAATTGGAAGAAACAGGATGTGTAGTTAAAAATTAAGCTACAGTTTGCATGTTGACAGTTGATGATGGTAGATGGTGTAACATGCTGGTTGCCGCAATTCAACCTCATCATGTTGTTTTGCGTGTTGTCAGAATGGATAGCTCCTATTCTATCTACCCCAGCTCCTTGTAGAACTACTATCTAAGTTTACTATAAATGTTTATTGAACAGGTAGGGGCTCGTACTGTGGTAGCAGTGAAATGTGTGGACAAATCCCGTGTAAAGCACTCGGGTGCCGCAGTGGACAATCTCATAACTGAAATTCGTCTGCTGAAGACTTTAACACATCTACACATAGTGCACATGAAGCATTTCACTTGGGATGAAAGGTAGTTTAGATTATTGGTACGATATGCACTGGTGCATCTCATCTGTAATCTCTTAGATTTATTTTTAATGGGATAGGGAGGCAAACAAGCAAGTGTGTCTCCTGTTTTTTTATGGGATAGAAAGGCAAACGAGCATGCAACGGAAAGCAATCAATGCCGCTCATATACATCCGCAGCTCCATAGGTAGTGCGTTGCCATTATTTAAGGAAAGTGTCATTATCGGAGTGGGAATGGGGTGTTGGGCCTTCGGAACTCAGCCACTCACTGTACTATGTGCAGTGCCGTACATTTTCAAATAATGTCATCCATAAACATTATAGGCATCACAAACACGTTGCTGGCTGTTGAGATATGAGTAGGGTTGATTTGGAAAGGTTCCAATGTTGTGTCAATTCGGAAATACAACTGAAGGAAGCTGGTTTCATATAGTGTCAAAACATGAACATTGATAGGCCATCTGCTTCATTGATTCAGAGTTTTTTAGAGAATTGTTGAGAGAGCTATGCTCGGAGTTTCTCTAGGGAATAAAACTTAACATGAAGAAATCTACCAAAGAAGCAAAATTATCAACATAGTAAAGTAAAGTGGCAATAGGACAGGTGGTCAGAGATTATCGGAGACAACTGTCAGAACAGACAAAGACTGGTATTTATGACATATATACAATGAAACACATAATTGTATATATCACATGTAGTAACCTATCAACAAATAACCCAAATCTATATGAATATATTCAATTACAGTTTCTTTCCATTTACAGAAATATCTACATAATAATGGAGTATTGTTGTGGAGGAGATCTCTCCAAATACATACAAAGATATGGCAGAGTTCCAGAGAAACAGGTATATTTCGGCAATTGCAATTAAAATGACGACCAATTGGCTCAGTGGCGGGGCCAGCGGAGTCAATGGTCGTGGGTTCGATCCCCGCATCGGTATAAATATATGTATGGATTATAAATATTTATTCCGGGTCTGGTAACCCCGGCAATCCACACTGAACAAGTGTGGTGGGTTAACGTCCATTCCTCCATAAATGGAAAGGTCCCAATCATATGTGTCCCACTGCTAAGCCCCGTGCTCACATATGAGCAGTTAAAAAAAATATTAAAATGAATCTCACTGATGGAATTTTAGTTTAGTTACACAAAATCATAAAGGCAAACAAGGACAATAAGCAATGAACAAATTTAAATTAGATAATTTATTACGTTGAGTGAGTACTGACGCATTTTGAAATTCATTATACATGTTCGACTTTTATACACAAAGTAGAGAAAGTGAACAAATACAGTAAACAACAAACAAAGAATCTAAAAATAGATTTACTTCATAATAGCAACACATTACCATTATAATGTTTCTGTTTCACAGGTTCTCTACTTCCTCCAGCAACTGGCTTCAGCACTTAAATTTCTAAGGGAAAAAGGTGTGTGTTGTGTTTCATATGTACTAAAAACTTACCCTTTACATTTAGATACCAAACCTCTCCCTCTTTATCAACCCTTTTGCCTCCCTTTTCTTTGAAAAAAGTTTGAAATGATGGCTGCATGTCTCTAAACCACCCGGCATAGCTATTAAGATAAATCCTCTCGACACTGGAGGTCAGATTATTCTATTATTATTATATATATTATATCAGCTTATCCTATTATTATATATAGTCTAAATCTGTCTATTATCTAGGTATTGCTTGCTGTCAATATGCTATTTAGATATATAGATACATACAGAGGATGGATGAAAGACAACTGGTAAAAGAAATTTACGTTGCGGTTGTGGATGGAGGGGTTTGGCAGAAGTCATGACAGTAGGCTGAATGCAGTAGAAATGTGAGCATTAAAAAGTATGTGTGGGGTAACTTTGAATGATAGAATAAGAAATGAAGATATAAGAGAGTGAAATGGAGTAAAAGAAGGTGTCATCACAAAATTTGAGAAAGGGACGAATAGATGGTTTGGGTACATAGAGAGGATAGATGAAACACGACTGGTAAAAGCAATTTACGTTGCAGATGTGGACGGAAGGATTGGTAGGGAAAGACCAAGGATAACATAAATTGACAAAATTGCCAAGTCACAAGTAATCTTAACCGGCGAGCTTGCATGAATAGAATGATGATTGTGAATGAAGCAGGGAAGATGTGCTGATATCGTAGCAGATGGAGTTCTGTGGTCTCTGCCTCTGTAGGGAAACGGGCGTGTTGATATGTATGTATATCAATATGCTGTTTGGATAAAGCACAGATAATTTTTATGTTAGGTCCTGCAACCACATTGATGCCTAAACATCAACCGTACTCGCATGCAGTGCAGTCTGATAACCTAACCAAATTGGTAAGGGTTACATTCTGTTAATGATGCACAGAGGAGATGCATACTAAATCATATACCTGCAATGGTAAACAACATTATAGATATGAGATATCTCACTTAGAGATTGCCAGCCCAACCCTTGTATTGTGACAGTTATTCTATGCTTGAGAAAGATCTATTTCCGGCAATGATTGTTGAATTCCATTGTAAAGTTTTAAACTAGAGACATGTCACAGTTACTCTCTTGACATATGACTTGACTTGGACTGTCATTGATCAATCACAATGTACATTATAAATTTTTCCTTCTTCAGGTGTTGTCCACATGGATCTGAAACCTCACAATCTGCTATTGCACAAAGGATCTGATGGGAAATATATACTTAAAGTTGCTGACTTTGGGTAAGTTATTCTCCTAATTCATAAAGGTAGTGGTAGAGCCATGCTGCAGACGAATACTTTGTCGAGAATGGCCATATTATTTGTCTGTAGCACGAATGGGCCGGGACAAGTACCCTTCCCCTCTCCTAGTAAAATCAGTTAAGTCTTCTTTAAGATAAATGTAAGAATTTTTAAGGGTAATCTTTATTCAGATTCGCGCAGCACATGTCGGATGAGGACATGCGGACGCTACGTGGGTCCCCACTATACATGGCGCCGGAAATGTTGCGTGGCAGATACGACGCCAGGGTGGATCTGTGGAGTGTTGGTGAGTGGTTTTAATTATTCTTCATCAGATACGAGGCAGGGGATCTGCAGGCAAGTTTTTGTCCAGACCGACTCGTCTGGGGTAGTAACACGATTGCGTAGAAGACTTATTCCTTAATAGTAGATATGCTATTATTTACTACTATTCTATCTACGCTTCTTTGATGCACATTGGGAGTAAAGGCTCAACCCCTGTGAGTTGAAGAGAGTGTCTGGAGAAGTAGATTCTCTCACCTCCTCCATTTCCTTATCTATCGCTTGCAACTTTCTATCTCTTCCTCCTCTCCTCTCTCTCTCATCTCTCTCTTCTCTCTCTCATCTCTATCCTCTCTCTCATCTCTCTCTTCTCTCTCATCTCTCTCTTCTCTCTCATCTCTCTCTTCTCTCTCATCTCTCTCTCTCTCTCTCTCTCTCTCTCTCTCCTCTCCCTCTCTCTCCACTCCCTCTGTTCTCAATATATTTTTAAGTTTTGTTGTTTTTCCAGGTGTCATAATGTACGAATGCTTGTTCGGCCGCGCCCCCTACTCTTCGAGCACGTTCAAGGAACTAATGGATAAGATCCAGCGACAGGCTCCTATTGAAGTAAGCAGAAGGATCTCTGACATACGTGATCATCCCATTGCCACTTTAGTTTGCTAATTCGAACGGCTATGTCGGTGACTTTAGTTCTCTGGCGGATTTGTTCATTCCGAATCATATCTACCAGAGAAACTCCGAGCAATCCATCTTACAAGCAAACTATCCATTTTATTATTGCTAATCTACTCAATACTTATATATCCTGCACGGCTGATGTTATTCCTCAGAAGAAATCTGCATAGCCAAATCAGCTAAAATTTATTTATATAATAATATTCATATTATGATATTTATTTATATGATACAGCTAAATCGGCTTCAATGTAAATGATTTACTAACATAATTTTTAACGTGTACATACCAAAAAAAAAATTGTCTGAAATAAAGATTATTATTATAATATTAGGGGCTGTCCATAAATTACGTCAAGCGACAAGAGGGGGTCACCAATGTGACAAGAGAGGGATCAGTCTTAACCTTTGTGACCGCATGCCTAAATTTGAAGTTTTAAAACTCTATCTCTATCTATAAGTAGCTTTTCATCAAGGAATGCTCCTGCTCGTAAGCCTTCCTATATAATTAAAAAGACGGGGAGGGGTGGTGTCACGTGACGTAATTTATGGATGACTAAGTCATTTTTTATCTTATTATTTATACAGTTGCCTCCAAAGTCTTCAATCTCGGCAGGCTGCCACGATTTGCTGACGAGGTTGCTACAGCACGACCCTGACCGCAGGATATCCTATGAGGAGTTCTTCGCGCATGAGTATCTAGACCTGGAACACATGCCGTCCAAAGAAAACTATGAGAAGGTAGTTAAAGTCGAAGATTTCAGAAGTGGTAGAGCCACGCTGCAGACGAATACTTTGTCAATAATGGCATATTATTTGTCTGTAGCATGAATGGGCCGGCTCGCCCGGGGAAGTACCATGCTCCCGCAGAATACCGGCGTCCGAGTGGTAGCTTAGCTACCGCGCTTCGTACGGTGAGCGGTTAAGTTTGAGAGGCGTGGCCCGAGGCCTTAAAGGCCGGCAACGCTTTTGCACCGCCTGGCACTGAAGATCTCTACTGGTGGCGTTTATTGCTTTCCATCAGAGTGTTGGGCCTCTTGTACTCGGCCGCTCACCGTACGGAGCGCGGTAGCTAAGTCACCACTGAGACGCCGGTTTTCTGCGGGAGTGTGGTACTTCCCCGGGCGAGCCGGCCCATTCATGCTACAGACAAGTTATATACCATTCTTGTCAACGTATTCGACTGCAGCGTGGCTCTACCGCTGTCAAAATATATACCTACTCCGATCACCGTCTATTTATTTATTATATTCGATTGGTTTATATCCTGGTCTCTTCTCTAGCCAATGCCCTTTGCAGGCCGTGTGTCTGATAAAGCAAGCGATAGAGCTAGACTCGTCCGGGAGACTGTCGCAGGCGCTGTCGGCGTACAGCGAGAGTCTCCGGTACCTGGTGCCCGCCGTCGGCTGCGAGACCGACGCCATGAGGAGGAGCGCCCTCACCGCTAAGCTAACCAGGTCAGTTCAGTGTATATATACGGCCCCACAATATTGTGATACATGCGATGATGAACTGGGTGCCACGGTCCCTTTCTGAACATACTCTCGATAGTAACATTGTTTTCATTCATCATCACCTCATACATACATAAATAAATATATATCTTCACGGCTATCTCCCGTAGGGGTTGGCAGAGACCACAGAGCTCCATCCGCTACGATCCCTGCACACCCTCCCCGCCTCCTCCACACTCATCCATCTTTCATCCATCCTTCCTCACACATTCATCGTAGCGAAACGTCGTAGGCTCTCCGTTCGTCGCATATCGCCCTCGTGGGAATCAGGACTGGTGGCGAACCACGTCGCCGTCATTTTTTAACAAATACGGTATATTAAATTTGTCATAGTAAATCCCACGAGCTTGCGGCGGAAGATGGAGGTCAGCCCCAGCGGAGCGCCGCATGCTGAGGTAAGTCACTGTAGTACCCGGGGGAGTCCGACTAAGTCAGCACGCTTGCGACTAAGCTCGCCCCCAACCGTCCACCCATTAACGGCAGACCGTCCATCACCTCATGCTTTGTCAAATTGCATATTTTATTTTTAAAAAAATCACCCAATGTATAAAATATGATTTGTAAAACCAACTGTACAATGTTGCCATTAACCTTGTAATATTTAATTCTTTTATTGTTTTTGGATTTTTTGTTATCACGTAACAGTTTTATTCTTCTTAATAAATACATGTCATTAACAGAAAATATCACTTATGTGTACGAAATGGCGAGACGTTAATAATAATCAGAAAGTTGTTAATAAATCGATTTTGGTAGTACATCGAGTACTAATCGATTAGGATTGCTCATGTTTATTATGAACTTGGGGTGATTTATTCTAGCCACAACGCTAAGGCGAGTTGGCAACTAATTGGATTGGATTGGGTGTCTTGTACCACCTATTGATTGTCACGGCTTCATTCTATTGTTTTTATTGGCAGTTTATTATTTTTTATGTATTTATGAATGTCAACAATTGTGAAGTGTAAACAATTGTTATTGAATCGATAAGTTCTTGCAACCAAATCGAATACTAATCGATCAGGTTTACTTAAGTTCATACGTAGTTAGGAAGGTTTGCTCTAGTTACGACTCTAAGCCGAGTTGACCACTAATTAGAGTACCTTATACCATCCATTAATTATCAGGACTTCAGTCTTGAGGAGAGTAAGCTTGTCCCGTAGGGGTAGGCAAAGACCATAGATCTCCATCTGCTACAATCTCAGCACACCTTCCTTGCTTCCTCCACACTCATCACTCTCACGAGGAGAGTGATGAGTGTGGAGGAAGCAAGGAAGGTGTGCTGAGATCGTAGCAGATGGAGATCTGTGGTCTCTGCCTACCCCTACGGGAAACAGGCGTGATGATATGTATGTATGTATGCTTTAGTGTTTCACCACCAGTCACAGCTTCTCATTTCCCTGTTCAAGGTACATGGAACGGGCCGAGGAGATCAAAAGGTTCTTGAAAGGCGAGACGGTCACCGCAAACGCGAAACAAACTGATTGTAAACATGGTGAGTTTGTTTGTATTGATCAATTACAACTAATAGTATTCAAACTTTCAGTCTTCAGAGTCGATTAGATATGGGTCTCAGCCAAACTGTGAGGGTTTGGCACAATCACCACATGGGTGAGTGAATTGAGGAATTCTGGTGAGGTTTTTTATGCTCCTTTGCATAAAAAACGGGCGGTTTGGATTTTTCTACATTATTGGTAATAATTTAGTTCTAAAGTGGGTTTAATAGCCAAACTGTGTTATTGGCATTTAATAAAAAGTCTGGGTATGAAAAAAGTTCATTCCATTAATTTGGAAGGGTCGGTAGGGGTAGGCCAAATACCTTGACCAAATTGCCGAAGTCCTTAAGAAAGGCCAGGTCAAAAGTACCCTTAACCGGCGTGCTTGTATCACGAGAGTGATGAGTGTGGACGAAGAATAGAATGTATGCCGATCGTAGGAGATGGAGATCTGTGGTCTGTCTATCCCCTACGGGACACAGGCGTGATGATATCTACGTATATATGTAAAATAAATATGTTGGCTAGAGTACCCAAGATACGGTGTACACCGTAATGCTTGCTCGTCCATCATATATTTATGCCTTGTTATGATTTTAAGATACTTTTATACTGCCATCAGAGTCTCATCTCTTAGTAGGATGCATGCATGTATGTTTCCATCGAAGCCTACGAGAACGATGCGTTACCGATTTTACCTTTAAGGCCCGCAACGCTGTCGTGATTCTATCAGGCGTATTTCCATCGGGCGATACGCTTGCTCGTATGCCCTCCTTTCCCATAAAAAAAGGTTACGGAAACTGGAACAAATTTACCCAGTCTAGGAGAGTCCTTTCGCCGGCAGCGGACCGTCAAGCCCAACGATGCTGAATCAGCTTAACGTTCCAGATGAAGGAGTAACAACAACTCAATGCAACCCCTGCGGCTGCAAGTCGCGTCAAACCAAATCGGACTCCATTGAAGTGTCGCAACAGAGTGACGCTACTAGCGAGGAGACGAAGGTGGAGAACAACGAGGGAACGGAGGTAAAGAATGGAGAGGTAACAGTGTCCTCCACTTCTTGTTGAACTTGACGATGACTTACTTTTGACTTATGTTCCTATCTATGTCTCCCATGTAGGGCAGGTGACGTCCACAGTACTCCGCCATCGCGTTTTATCTTGAGCTACGCGTTTTATTTCGCTCCAGGTCGTTCCGACGCTACCCGCTTCTGGTATCACCGTACGTCGCCATGTTTGTTTGGGTGGCCGCCCCAAACATGTTTAATTTTAATTTTATTCCAGTGCCTGTCGACTCACGTGGCGAGTTCAGTGTTTTTTTTATTTCCAAAATTATTTCCAAAACGCATCCGTAGATTGTGTTAACAGAATCTACAGATGCGTTTTGGAATTATAATCAAGTTGAACTTTGAAGAAAATTAACTTAATCTCGCAGGGCGAGTCGGTGCCACTGAAAGTGTTAGTAACTCAACTAAAGTTCCGTTCAAGTTCCCCGTAAATCCACTTCTCCTAGTAAAACAAAAACAACATTATTTTTCTATTTTTTTGTTTGCATGTCGCGGATCTTAGCCAAGTAAGAATTCTGACTGTTCACATTATACTGGAGCGTAGGGGGGAGCATTCATTCTGACAACGAGCTAACAGAAAATCAATTTTAGAAACAAGGCCAGCCATGAATCGTGACAGTCATGGACAACAATGTTGCCAGTACTAGATTATTGTTTTTGCGTTCACTAACCTTCTAGCTCAACATGGTGACTGTATGTGCTACAAATTCACTGCTTAGACAGCATATGTAAAAGTCCATTGCAGAAGCACATTTTTCAAGTTCAAATATGCATTACTTGAGCATTCGGCTGATCCGGCTTGAAGGACCAAAACATGAACAGATCTCTAGCATAAATAAATATGTAATAGGCACCATTTATAGTTGCGATCCAACATAAGTTTAATTATTTCATAGACGCACTGCAATTAGTCGCATCCTCTCAGTTAGGTTCTTTGTTTGGACTTCCAATATAAAAATGCTGAAGTAATACATTCAGGATATAGCAGACGTATCTCCTATAGTGGCTATGGCAAATCCTCCCCAACTTATGTCCATTATTGATTGAGTATGCTTTGATTCTTTCCAGATAAGTGCACCCGTAGACAAGATGAGCAAGTCCGGAGCTCGCGGAGCCCTAGCCAGGCTTCTGCGTCGGGGTACCGTGCCTCCATTACACCGTGGGGATGCCAGTGTGGTAATTCACAATGATTTTAACTTTCCATCCAGAAAGCCAGGTCAAGAGTTGCCTTAACGTGACCAGTGTTGGCATTATGGAAAAGACTGTAAAATACTTGAATATTTGAGTATTATAATTTTAAATATTTCGCGTATACGCATCTGAAACGCCTCCGGTGTTGCGGATGTCTATGTGTGCACTATTTACGAAGCATGGGGTCATCTAGTGAGGTGACTCGCTGACTATAAAAAGAGCTACGAGATACTCCAAAGTTGGCAATAAATTAGTAATATATACTATCTTTTTTTAAAAAACTGCTTCCAACACTAATACATTTTTCATTACAGACGGCAGAAACCACAGACAAGAGTCAAAAAGTAGGCGTTGAAGACACCTCTAACGATACGTGTAAAATCACGTGAAGGGAAACAAAATCAATTCACACTCGAAATATAATAATTGATACATAATATATTTATGAACTAGCTTCAATGCCTTAGATTTGCCTTATATTTATTAGTAATTTTTAAACAAGGTTTACTTGTGTCTAATTACACTTAGGTCATATTTCACTCTTTAAATTGTCTATTTTACTCCACTTTCGTTATTATTAAATGTTTCTCTTAAAATTGAACAATAATAGTTGTTTAAAAGATTCCTTATACAGCTATTAATATTAAAACGTATAAAAATCAAATGGTCCTTCGAGCCGGATCTAGCTGAACTAGCGAATTATGAACGTCCAGTCCAACACGAAAATAAATTCCAATTACTTCGATGTTTATTGCTATCTTTAAAAGTCTTCTTCAGTTTTAGTCAATGGATTTAGTATCATTTAAACGTACGTCGTTCACATAAACGGAATATAAGTTCGATTTTAATTTATTATTTGCAAATTCTATAAATATTATTTCTTATAATTGCCCACTGGTCTCATTCATTTGCCAAAATGATTAAGAGTGAACAGGGTGATTGTTTTTTTTTTTAATTTTTATATTGTCAACTACAAGAAAGGGAAACAGACCCTCAGTGTAAACCTTGAGGCACTCCCTCATTTTTTATTCTCTTACAATACAGTTTGCAATGATTTAACCGTTTCGGATTATTTAATTGATCCAAATAAGGTACGGGACAACGAACTGATGGAATTGTGATATGTTTTTATTACTATTATACTAAATAATTAGTGTAACAGTGTGTCTAAGGCTTCATGGTGATCATGCATTAAAATGTCTAACAAAAAAAAAATATGCGAATATCAAGAAACTGTATAATTATTTAGTGGAATGTGGACAGTCAAAAGTAAAACACGTAAGACAACCGAAAAGTGACTTCCGTAGAGTCTACTATACCTGAAGATGCCTCGTGTTGGGGCGAAACACATGTCGTTTACAAGATGGAAAAGTGATAATGTGTGTTTGGTGTTGTGTATAGTGGTTGGTGGGCGGAGAGTTGATGGCCGATTTTCGGTAAGTTTTTGATTTAAGTTCCAAATAAGTAGAAAACACACATTATTAATTTTCTGTTATTGTTTTGCTTGTCGCGGATCTTAGCTAAGTAAAACTGTTGACTGTCCATATAGTGATGGATTTCCGCAAAGTAACGCCTGACTCCATTAATAATATTTAGTGGAATATATAATATGCTTTGTAACAGCAAGTCTAAGTCTGAGTAATTGTATTCAAAAGGTTTCTTTAGAATTATATATTTAAAAAAAAATTATATATTGTTGAGTTTTTTCCTCATTCCAAAGTGTATTCAATAATAAAAGTTATGTTAAAAAGTTAGTTAATTGTTTGTGTTTTATTAATTTTATTACATATTTTAGCTAAACATGCCTTGTTTGAATTAAATCTTCCCTTCTATTCTTTACACATCACTATCTAAGATAGGCGTTGGGTCTGTAGCGCCTCAGTATTTGAGATTTTCATCTCTGTAACGGTTACTAGTGGTAGAGCCACGCTGCAGGTGAATACTTTGTCAAGAATGGCATATTTGTCTTTATTTTTCTTTTTTTTTATGTGATAGGAGGGCAAACGAGCAAGCGTGTCGCCTGATGGAAAGCAATCAACGCCACCCATGGACAACCGCGACACCGCAGGAGTTGCGGAAGCGTTGCCGGCCTTTTAGTTATGTATAGACTTGTTTTTTGACGGTTCCAATGTCGTAACGGTTCGGAAAGACCGCCGAGGGTACCTGGTTCCACAAACTGGTGGTGCGTGGAAAGAAGTTACGGGAGAAACGCACCGTAGTCGATCGCCACTCATCCAGATGGTTGGGATGAAATTTTTCTTTACGGCGAGTTGTGCGGTTGTGGAATTCGGCGGCGGGAATTATTCCAAACGATTCCTCGGAGCACTCCCCATGATAGAAGCGGTAAAAAATGCTGAGAGATGAGACATTTCTCCGCGAATAGTCAAAATGTCTGTAGCATGAATGGACCGACTCGCCCGGGGAAGTACCACACTCCCGTAGAAAACCGGCGTACGACTGGTAGCTTACTTACCGCGCTTCGTACGGTGAGCGACCGAGTTCCGGAGGCCTAACATCCTTCCAGCTCCCACTCCCATGATGACACTCCTTAAAGGTCGGCAAATGCCATAGGCAGTGCGGAAGTGTATGGGCGGCGTTGATTGCTTTCCATCAGGTGACACGCTTGCTCGTTTGCCTTCCTATCCCATAAAAAAAAAGACAAATATGCCATTCTTGACAAAGTATTCACCTGCAGCGTAGCTCTACCACTATTAACCGAATATATTAACGAATGTCCACCCTTTATTTTAAGTTTACGAGATACACAAATAAAAAACCGCGTGAGTTTCAACAATGTTACATTTTCTTTACTAACACGACAACAAATATTACAATGAGTAGTACCGTCACTAAACAACTACCACCACACACTATCCACACGTAGTATTTGCCGAGGCACGAGCTCTGTCCGCGAAGGGGGCCGCGGACCCTGAAGTGTGGCGGCTGACCCTGGAAATATTTATTCAAATATAAAAATAATATAACACTCCAGGCGTTGTAACGAACTAACTGGCCCCGCTTTCAAAGTCGTTTGATTCATAGGAATATATATATACGGGTATTTATTTCGAATCTCAAAGTCACTAGTTTCGAGTTTCAGAGTCCATTCCTCCAGAAATTAGAAGAAAATTGTTTCCCACGATAAAAAAATTTCACGTGAAAAAAAAAAAAAAAAAATATATATATATATATATATATATATATATATATATATATATATATATATATATATATATATATATATATATATATATATATATATATATGCGATTTCTTCAGGGCAACCGTAGGATATAAATATTAATACTATATTTTTTTAAATATTTGTTTGTCATAACTCAGTTACATAATAGAGAAAGCACTGAGCACTAGATTAGCCAGCAATTCGTTTTGACTGTTTGTTTTTTGAAGAAAAAATATATATATTTATAGTGATACAATTTCTTGGAATTTTATTGCTTTGCATACAGTTATTAGTACAAATGTATACTGTCTCAAAATACTAAGAAGTCGCGTCAATGTAAATACAGTTTCTTAATAAATTTAAAAAGCAGTCAAAATGATTTCTTGGGCATTCTAGTGCTAAAAGTATCAAGACTTGCTCAATTGAAATAAATCGCTAACGCTATTTGGTACTTCAGGTTCACCTGTTTCCCTATTTTTAATAAAGTTCAGCCGCGGTTCAAGAGATTATCTCGGACTAATAATAACCAAATAGTTTGAAAACAAATTAAACATAATTTATTAATTATTACATATTACAGATATTTATTAATGAAATTTAAATGTAATATCCTCGATATCTAGTTGTTAAGGATGAACAAATAATTTTATATTATCTGTGGTCTTGAAAAGTATGTTTTAAACGTTATTCAAGACTTTTCCCGCCAACTTACATCAGTGATGTTGTGTTTTTATTTCATTTATATTTTCGAATACACAGAATAATCTTTTGTGGTTTGGAATATAAGCAATTATAATGAAACGAATAAAACGATAAACCAATCGAACAAGCCCCTTACAGTCTCTTGTCACTAAACCTCGCGTGCACATCGAAAGCAACGACATACAGCGGCGTTGACGCGAAAGATTTTGGGAAATTAATGGACACGAACGTACTAATCTCCCCCCACTGAAATTTGACTTTGACGCCACACTTGTGTATAAGACCGTGATCAAGACATTGCTCAGTGACGTAGCGAGGGGGGGGCATCATGCCCCGAGCGCTACTCACAAAGGGGCGCCAAATGGTCCGCAAAATTAAAAAATTGCTAGATATTTTTTATATTTATTATTTCTGGAAAATATATTTTTAATTTAGTGCTAGTGTAATATAATAAATGTTAATTCGTAAATAAAAAGGAACACTAATAGTCTAAATCAAACTGTAATAATATATTCATAATAGAAATGGCACGTCTTTTCTACTGGCAGGGCTGACTCGACCTGTGTCTGTCAGCACTTCCTTATGGCATCTTCGCTGTGTGGCTACATAAATTATCTCCTTCCTTGATTTGTCTGATAAAATAATATGTTATAATAAATATTTGCAATGTACAAAGTACAAACATTCTTTCTTTAAGAACACTATTTATTTTTATTTCTTAAACGCAATGGAGCTTAGGCTTGTTATTTTAAAACGATTTATTTATTTGCGAGTATACTTTTTCATATAATATTATACGGTTTTCGAATGGGGGGTCGTTAAAAAGGTATTGTGCCCCGGACGCGAGTTAAGCTCGCTACGCCACTAACATTGATTAACCTTATTGACAGTTGAAATAAGATCGATTTTATCGTCGACTCGGATCAAATTTAAAAAACAATGAAACGTTTAGCAATTCCGAAATCGTATTACAATCGGGATAAAAATCATATGCATCGTGTAAGGACTGTAAGTTGCCCAGTTATCTTAACAAACGTCAAAAGAGAGGTAAAAAAACAAAGTACCGATTGAATCATTCCATGAAATCTATTAACTCCAATAGAAAAATTGCCACCAATAGCACAACAATGACACAAATACCGGCCGTCACTATACTCGGGAAGTGTCTGCCCAGGAACATGTCTTCGCCGTGGAGACAACCGCGGGGAATGCACACATACGACGACGGGCCCTGATGGAAGAACACGAGTGTTATTCGTTTAAAATCATGTGCCCAAATGAAAGTTGTTTATTTTTTTTCTATGGGATAGGAGGGCAAACAAGCAAGCGTGTCGCCTGATGGAAAGCAAAATTAATTTTTTTTTTTTTATGGGATAGGAGGGCAAACGAGCAAGCGTGTCGCCTGATGGAAAGCAATCAACGCCGCCCACGGGCAACCACGACACCGCAGGAGTCGCGGAAGCGTTGCCGGCCTTTTAGGTATGTATAGGCTTGTTTTTTGAAGGTTCCAATGTCGTAACGGTTCGGAAAGACCGCCGAGGGTAACTGATTCCACAAACTGGTGGTGCGTGGAAAGAAGTTACGAGCGAAACGCACCGTAGTAGATCGCCACTCATCCAGGTGGTGGGGATGAAATTTTTCTTTACGGCGAGTTGTGCGGTTGTGGAATTCCGCGGCGGGAATTATTCCAAACAATTCCTCAGAGCACTCCCCATGATAAAGGCGGTAAAAAATGCTGAGAGATGAGACATCTCTCCGCAGCGCTAGAGAATCAAGCCGATCGGTGAGATCTTGGTCATCGACGATTCGGATCGCACGACTTTGAATGCGATCAAAAGGAAGAAGTTGATACTGGGGAGCCCCGGCCCAGAGGTGAGAACAGTATTCCATGTGTGGCCTGACTTGTGCCTTGTATAGTTGGAGGCAATGGCCAGATGTGAAATATTGTCTCGCTCTACTGAGCACACCCAGCTTTTTCGAGGCCAGCTTGGCCTTTTCTTCCAGATGGCCGCGGAACTGGACATCATGCGATATGTCAACTCCAAGAGTTCCGATATATGGCTTAAGATTGAGGGGAGTGTCTCCAAAGCGAGGAGCTACGACAAAGGGAATTTTTTTGGTAGAAAACGCGCAAACTTGTGTCTTATTGGGGTTGAATTCGATTAGATTACGCTGACCCCAATTCGAGACCTGGTCTAATGAGGTCTGTATTTCAGACACAAGTTTGTTCCGACACTCATCGGTATGTGCCCGAGAAATGTTAGCACGGCCGGAGTATAAGGCATCACCTGTGGTGTCATCTGCATAACAGCGTATGCTACTAATTTGTAACATGTCGTTGATATGCAGAAGAAACAAAGTAGGTGAAAGCACACAGCCTTGCGGAACACCAGCATTCACGGGCTTCGTGTCCGAGCAAAAACCGTCTAAAACGACTTTTATGCTCCGATCCGTCAGGAAGCTGGTGATCCATTTGCATAATTTATCGGGCAACCCATAGCACGGAAGTTTAGCTAGAAGAGCCTTGTGCCACACCCGATCGAAGGCCTTCGCTATATCCAGGCTTGCTGCTAAGGCTTCCCCTTTGCACTCCACCGCTTCTGCCCATCGGTGTGTCAAATAAGTGAGAAGATCACCATGAAAGTTAAATGTCCATATTCTCAATTTGTAGTTGTTACGATGGACAAAGAGTTTTATATTATCTGTGGTCTTGAAAAGTATGTTTTAATGTTATTCAAGACTTTTCTATTTTTATTTCATAATCTTATATTAATATTAGTTATATTGTATAATTCTGCTGACGTATTACTCAATATAATTTGATCAAAGCGTAGAAGTGAAATGAAAGTAAATAAATGCGTTTATCGTGTCTTCTTAACTTGAGTTCAAAAGTCCATTCAAGTCTTGAAATAGAATAGAAATCAATAAACTATATTTATTTCTACAATGATGAATTTTTTGCTTTAAACCCTAATAATATTACAATATACACAAAAAAAAAAACAAAACAAAAAAAAAACGTTGGTAGAAACGACCACCATTTTATCAAGACGTACGAAGGAGAAATGTTCTTTGCTTTTTTTTATGACAATTAGTTATAACTATTATGCCAGTGTCAAATAAATGATAAAATATAACTGACAAAAATATAAGATTATGAAAATGAAATTAAAACACGACGTCACTGATGTAAGTTGTCACTCAACCGCACTGATTAAACTCCTTCGTCTCTTCTCGCTTCTACGTGACATTGGCGAAATCATCCGTGCTATTTTGACACAATTGAAAGCCATTAATTCAAATGAATGAATGAATGAATGAATGTAAGTTGACGGGAAAAGTCAAATGTGACGCGTTACGAACGTATATGTCAAGAGTTCGCCTCATCTCAAACATTACAGAGGGGACCGGACGACCGGACGATCCGAGAGAAAAGACTTATAGACTCGTAGATAGGAAACCAGCTTCTCCGCTCATATTATAATTTTATTCTTTTGGTTAAAGGATTTAAAACACTCAAATGTATGCGCAAATAAAGGGCGCCCTCTATTAAGTTTACGTTTAGTGGATTGTACACTTTCCGCCGTTGCTTATAAACTTTTATAAACAATCAAAAAAAAATCTTTTAGTTGGTAATCAACAAGTCGAGGTGTAACTTATACAAAATAGTCAAATAACTCAATATGCCATTTCAGTTCTGAGCCGTTTCTATTGTCCTCAAAAATATATATCATACTATGCACGTACTATCCATATGATAGTATATATATACTATCATATATATAGGTATTTACATATATGAGTATATAGTCGAGATACGTATGATATATATATATATACATGGATATGGATCATTATCTCACCACGCCTGTCCAATGCGAATTGTTTTTTTTACTCTGACTTTGACTCTTTAGGCGGGAGTCCCCCCCCCCCCCGCTTATCCAATTAATCACAACATGAATTAGCGATGTGACAAATATCATATTCATAATCGATGTTACCAGAAGTATGACGACGTATTTAAATAGCTCATATGTTATTTAGGAATTGAACATCGACTCTCACCTGAGCGGCGCTTGTGTTCTGAACTTTCTGCTGATCCATTGCTTCGTCCACAATCAATCACGGTACAGAGAATTCTGGAATACGAAGACACTACAGACATACATACACGCGTTACATCACGGAACGTGAAAACTAATCTCTGTTTTTAAAACAATGCAAAACAGTTAACAAAGTGGTACTTTGCCTCTCTCACGAAGAAACTCATAGCATACACACACAAAACTACAGGCAACACAAACACTAATATAAACTTTTGTTACTCCACTAAGTTACTTTTATATATATATATATATATATATATATATATATATATATATATATATATATATATATATATATATATATATATATATATATATATATATATATATATATATATATATATATATATATATATATATATATATATATGGGCCGCACAATGCAGCCGTACTCAAATGGAACTAGGTAGGCCATGTATGCTGCATGTCCAACTAAAAGTGGACAAAGACCACCACAGACTGGGTCCCCAAGACCAAACCACCCCGCAGGATGAACTGAAACCCCACTACAGGGATTGGAAACATATAACAAAAAAATAGAAATCAGTGGAAAGAAGGAAGCAAGGCCTTTATCCTGCAGTGGGACAGTTCAGGCTAAAAATAAATAAAACGTATATATGTTTAATATGTGTGATGTGTATCTGTATAATTTTGTCTGTGTAATATTTGTGGCGAATTGTGTAATTTTTGTCTGACCACACCAGTTTTAAGTTAGCAATCTACAATTTTGACATATACTGTAACAACAACTGTAACTCCCAAAACTTTTTGTACTGTGCTTTTGTTGTAAACACATTAATACAAGTTATTTCACCAAACTGGCCGTATTATTGACACATAATTATTACGAAGGTCACTTCTGGTGACCACGACATATTATATTTTGTTTTATACGCTGTGTAATATTTTGGCCAACATGTTTTACAATTATTTGTTAACCTTGAGCCTATTTCTAAATAAATAAATACTACACAAGGATTCCAAAAAGAGTGTCATTCTTTTTTCTTTTTTTTATTATAATAATTAATATAAATAGTTAATTAATATATTTAAGATAAGACATATACAACTTAAGGTTCTGATATACGGGCAACACCTAGTTGGGGGTCCACAAACAACACAACCATGTATATATGCATGTACTATTACTATTAATGATAAATAAATAAAACAAATTTTCAATTTCGACCGTAATTGGAAATCAAAACCCAAAAAGTCAAATACAGTTACGATTACACCGCCGAGCCAAGCAGTCGTCTTTTAATTTAACAGTATTAAAGTAACAAGTTTACGATGACCACTTAGCTCAGTAGCAGGGTCCCCCGCCCACGGAGTTAATGGTCGCGGATTCGATCCCCGCATCCGAATAAATATATGTATGGCCACAAATATTTATTCCAATTCTGGTAACCCTGCCAATCCGCATTGGACAAGTGTGGTGGGTTAACGTCCGTTCCTCCAGAAAATGGGGAGGCCCGTACCCAGTAGTGGGACATATATGGGCTGTGAAAAAAAGTTACAAGAATCCAAACAATCGCATCAAAACTTATTATTTAAGCCATTGCTTGAAAAAATTGTCCCTCAAAATTGAGATACATTACCGCTATCCCCACGCTTTGAAAGCGCATTAGGAATTTAAAATTGCAAAAACACTTACTATTACTTATCACGTGGAATGTTGAATCACCAGCTGTGCGATCACACCAATCACCATAAGTTTTCCCACAACGGCACCGATCAACCAAAATTTGCCGGCTTTCATTCTACATTGTCCTATGCATTTAACTTTTTAATATTTGAACATAGCTAGAAATCAAAGAATAAAATCATTTATTCACTATTTATTGTACGCCAAAAGAGTAATTTAGATAATAAACATAGAAACAAGAAAAGCATAAAAGTGATAATATACAGAATAGAAGGTCTAATAGCTCCATGGTTACAAAGGAACAGTGTCGGATTAAACCAGTGCGGGGTCTGTATCAAATTCTATCAAGGGACCCTTGGTTCGCATTAGATTATCAAGTTTATATATATATATATATATATATATATATATATATATATATATATATATATATATATATATATATATATATATATATATATATATATATATATATATATATATATCGTCACGCCTGTTTCCCGTAGGGGTAGGCAAAGACCACAGATCTCCATCTGCTACAATCTCGGCATACTTTCCTTACTTCCTCCACACTCATCACTCTCCTCATGCAAGTCCGCCGGTTAAGGGTACTCTTGTTTTTATGGGATAGGAGGGCAAACGAGCAAACGTGTCACCAGCTGGAATCAATATACGCCGCCCATAGGCATCTGCAACACCATAAGTATTACGGAAGTTGCCGGCCTTTAAGGTATGCGTAGGCATATTTTATGGAGGTTCCAA
>JASFAT010003941.1:0-16781 GCA_031353405.1 Baronia brevicornis | reverse complement strand
GTCTTTAAAAAAGATAAAGACATGTTTTTTGAACGTTCCAAATATATCAGTACGTTAATTGAGTTCAAATACTGCTGGCCTTCGAGAAATGCGATAGACTTATTAAACATGCATTGTCGTATCGGTTCGAAAATACTGCTAAAGGTAGCTTGGTTCCCAAGACTTGATACCTGTTTTAATTACATTCGTGCACTATTAATCAAACTTCTTTTTGGGTGATACTTTGCATAGAATAGTGCCATCCTATTTCTTCCCGAAAATGTCGTAAGTAGCTATTAAGGTGGCAACACAAAAGATGGCCTACAAAGTCCGTCCTAGTAATACAAATCAATCTGCAATCCCCAATCAACTCATCTAGAGTGGGTGTTTTTGATTATGCTGATGAGTTGCCACTTCGAAGGCTAAACTGACTGCATACATGATTAAGACGGACAGGCGTTGACTATATTTATTAAAATACGGTTTTCACTTTATATTTACACACCTATACTTTAACAATTATCAGAATATTATACTTTTCAAATAATAATAAAGCATAAATAAAAAACGAAATTTAATATTAAAAGATAATACGCCTGAATTTTTATGAAGGAAAATTTGAATATTTGCTTGGTATCGGTAAATATCAACAGGCGTAAAGTACGAAATAAGAGTTAATACCAGATAATTTCGACAGAAAGGGTTCGTTTAAACAAAGAAAGATAAGATATGATAGAGTATATATTTATATGATAAATACCTATAAGTCATACGTACATTGATGTCGGAAACATTGCTAATGGATTCGATGATCTTGGTTTCGAAACCGCATCAAGATATGTATGGACTACAAGATTAAAAGTTCATTCATCCAGTAGTGGTGAAGCCCCTTACTCAGCAATAGAACGCACGTGCGATACTTTTTTTTATATATTCACGCCTATCCCCCGCAAGGGTTGGCAGAGACCACAGAGCTCCATCCGCTACCATTCATCGCAGCAAAACGGCTCTTCATTAGTCGCTTTTCGCCCTCGTGAGAATCAGGACGTGACGGGTGGCGAACCACGTCGCCGTCATTTTTCAACGAATTAGGTGTATTAAATTCGTTTTAGTGAATCCCACGAGCCGCAAGGGAGGATGGAGGTCAACCCCAGTAGAGCCTTGCATGCTGAGGTAAGGCACCATAGTACCTCGGCACGCTTTCGACTAGGCTCGCCCCTAGCCACGCATACATTGGCACGGAAGACCGTGGATTGGCGGAGAGGAAGGGAAAGGATAGAGAAGAAAGGAAAGGGCAGGAAAAGAAATGCGGACTGGGGGGGTTACTAGACTCGGAATAAATATTTATATTTATTCCGATGCGGGAATCGAACCCGCGACCATTGACTCCGTGGGCGGAGGGCCTCGCCACTAAGCCAATCGGTCTTATTTTTTACTATCACTTATATGTATTTACACTTTTACTTTTATTTTTTACACACACATTACACTATATATGTATTTATGGAGAAATCGAACCCGCATTAACTGTGGAAGCGATATTTTTGGCACTGAACCAATTATTAACCCTTCAGTGCCTATTATGCACATTTTCGTAATCAACATATAATATGCCTAAGACGAATCTATTCGCATAAATTTAAGTAGTATATAACACTATGCGTATTTAGAATATAATTGCTTGTGTACAATATACCTGATTTTTTATGGAATAGAAAGGCAAACCGCAGCGTGTCACTTTTTGTGACTATAAAGGAAAGTGTTATTATGGGAGGGGGATGATGATATGGAGGGGAGAGGAGTATGAGCGGTGGGGGGGGAAGAGTGAAAAGGGTTGAGCCGCTGAAACTCAATCGTTCACCGGACGAAGCGCGGTAGCTAGGCTACCACTCAGACGCGAAGTATATTTAGTATTCATAAAGTTTTATTCAATTTTCTCCACTCGAGATAATATGGCAGTAAAATCACCCTTTCACGGGTAGTGAGATGAAAAATTAATTTCCTTGTTACGACTATTAAAGCGGGGAGATTAGCCCCGCCGCCGGGAAATTTACGATCTATAATAGAAGCCCCTAAAGAGGACATTCTAATCTTGGAGGCGAGTGAGTCTATTACGTCATTAAACAAGTGAGAGATTACATTAGTGAGCATTATTACCTCTATTTCACTTTACGAGTAGTAGATAAGTTCAACGGGGACTTTGAATGATTATTTTCACAATTCATCTATAGGCATGGGCCTATTTAGTTACTCAACACGAGAACACATCACATTGCATCATATAAACACTTAAGCACTGCGACATTGAAGCACTGAGACATTAAGGCACTGCGACATTGAAGCACTGCGACATTGAAGCACTGCGACATTGAAGCACTGCGACATTGAAGTACTGCGACATTGAATAACACATTTTATTTTTATATCAAATCAGCTGTTCATATTATGTCATTGTACCTTATTTAGGCTTTTATATGTATGAAATAAAAGAATATATTTTCAAATAAAATATAACGTTTGATTGACAAAATGGAAGTTATTGTTATTGCATTTATTATAAATCATATTAATCAGAAATACGTTTCTCTTATTAAATGTCACAAATTATAATTATCGAAATTACAAAAACAAAATATGAAAAACTGATTTGACTTAAACTCAAATGTCGTGTGTTAAAACCCCCTGCCCAAATGTCCCGTTTCAATTGTCGCAGTGTTTAAATGACCTGTGTACAAATGTCGCAGTGTTTAAGTGTCGCGTGTTCAAATATCGCAGTGTTTATGTGTCCCGTGTTCAAAAGTCGCAGTGGTTAAGTATCTGTTGTTCAAATGTCGCAGTGTTTAAGTGTCCCGTGTTCTGGTGTCGCCACACCCCTTATTTCTAGAGGAATAGACATTAACCCAAGAAATTCGAATCCAAAGCGAATGGGCGATGCATTCAGATTCAGAATAAATACTTGTAGGTCATACATATATGTATTCCAATGCGGGAATTGAAGACGCAAAAGCACTATTCACTGCATAAGTAGTAAATTAGCTACTTAACCTTTTGATAAGGTTATAAGAAATACTATGTTAGATAGTCAGAATATTTACTTAGCTAGGATCCGCGACAAGCAATCAAAATAGAAAAATAATAATGTGTGTTTTTTACTGGAAGAAGTGGATTTACGGGGAACTTAAACTAAATCTTCCTAAAGAAACGGCCATCACCAACTCTTCACTTCCCAAATTATATCTACAATACCAACACCAAATATACACCACCACTCTTTCACAATCTACACGACACGGTTGTCTTCCGTGTCTTGTCGCTGATCTTAGCTACGTAATAATTCTGACTGTCCACATAGTAATGGATTTGCGCAAAGTAACGCCTGACTCCATATAAATAATACTTCAAAGGACTTAATGATAAACTTGTTCCTACTCTAAGTAAATTATTTAAATTTAAATAAGGCAAAGAAAACAACATCGCAAACGAATTACCTTTGAGACATTTTTGTCGAAAGACCTTTTTGACCATACGCTCTTAACGATAACAATTATTTTTATTGACAATAAAAATCCTCACTTAACTGGTTCCACTGGTTGGATATCGAAATTCTGTGTTATTTTAAAACTTTATTCTATTTAGGTTTTTAATATTTCGAATACATAAACATACGTAAAGTATTATTAATGGAGTCAGGCGTTACTTTGCGGAAATCCATCACTATATGGACAGTCAAAATTTTTACTTAGCTAAGATCCGCGACAAGCAAAACAATAACAGAAAATTAATAATGTGTGTTTTTCTGTTGGGTTAAGTGGATTTACTTGGAACTTAAACCAAAAACTTACCGAAAGTCGGCCATCAATTCTCCACCCACCAACCACCATACACAGCACCAAACACAAATTATCACTTTTCCATCTTGTAAACGACACGTGTTTCGCCCCACACGAGGCATCTTTAGGTATAGTAGACTCTACGGAAGACAACCGAAAAGTGACTTTTGGTTTAAGTTCCAAATAAATCCACTTAACCCAACAGAAAAACACACATTATTAATTTTCTGTTATTGTTTTGCTTGTCGCGGATCTTAGCTAAGTAAAAATTTTGACTGTCCATATACGTAAAGTATTCAATATTTCAATTGTTTTGCAATATTGTCCAAATAAAGTAATTACGCAAATCACAGTAGTGGTGGATTAACTGGGAGAGGGAGGGTGGAACGGGCGGCGTGCCTCTAGTCCTGAGGGGGCTCTCCAAACGTCTACAAGTTCACTTGATTAAATCCTAAACAAGACTTCGAGAATATGCGAAATACCTACCAGTACTGTGGTCTGCGATCTGACCACGTGTGTTCTTGCTGAAAACCGCCAAGTGCTCCAATAGAACGCCTGACATATCCTTAGCATGAACCATTTTATGACACTTGTTAGATTAAAATTATTTTCTTTTTGTTTTGTTATTTATTTGTATATTATAATATTAAGGTTTTAATTTTAGTTGTTGTAAAAAAACGTGTCATAAATAAAAGTTTTCGTTTAGTTAATCATTCACTTACATATTGCTCTTCGTATTTTTCACTGTCCTCGGTTCTTTGCTAAAAGTAAGAATAATAGCTAGTAATAGAGTTTTTTTGGAATAAGGAGGCAAATGAGCTGCGTGTCACCTAATGGAAAGCATGCACTAATGGAAAATACACATAGACATCCGCAGTGCCATAGACAGTGCAGAAACGTTGCCGGCCTTTGAGAAAAGTGTAGGCTTGTTTTTTTGAAAGTTCCAAAGTCGTATCGATACGGAGGTAGCTGATATTACAAGGAAAGAAATTTCTGGAAAAACGCACCGCGATAATAACCGTAAAGTAATTTATTTCATAAATAATTAAAAACATCAACCTGTTTGTAAAATCAATCATGTTCTTAGACTGGGGACCTCATTCGGCTTTACCGCTTTATGTCTCTGATAGGCGTGGACTTCCACTAAATCTGAGGGATTAACAGGGGCACCGTTAATCTGCCTTGGAAAAGCATGGTGGGTTAATGACCATACCTTAAGAAATAGGGATGGCCGAGCCTGCCATTAGAGCATAAAGGGGTTGTAAAAATTGGTTTATTTAGTAGCGTTGTGATGTTATCGGTGTTTACTATGTAATTTTGGGATAGACGGTAATTAAGCTTAACAAATTAAGTAAGGCAGCTTTGTAAACCTCCTCGGCTCTGATTCAACAGGCTAAGTTTCTGAAATATGTATTCAATTACTACGAGGCACATCGGATTATAACAAGTCACGATGCGCGCCCTATTTGATGGATGATGAAAACTTTAACGTCACTTTGATAAATTGCCGTATTTTATGAGCTCTAGAAGGATTTCTTGTGTATGTAGATTACGATAATTATGTATGTATTCACATTATTAAATTATATGCAAATATCTTATCATCATTATCATCACATATCGACGGCTCCCCAAAAGAAACAACGAATCGTGAAATCCAAATTTTTCAGAAAAAAACAAAATATCCGAATTTTGTTAATAAGTCCGCAAGTGATCGATGTACAGATTTTATTTTCGCACGCCTATCTCTCACCTTCTTGTTCGTTTAATTTATCTAAAACACAGTCATCAGTTGGCCGATGGTCGCGGGTTCGATCCCCGCATCGAAGTAAATATATGTATGGCTTACAGATATTTATTCTGAGCCTGGTAACTTCGCCATTCTGCATTGGACAAGCGTGGTTGGCTAACGTCCGTTCTTCCAGAAATGGGGAGGCCCGTGCTCAGCAGTGGGACATGTATGGGCTGGAAAAAAACAGTAATCAGTAATAGTTGAGTTGGTAAGAATCGTGCTTATGATCAGACGTCACAACATAAAACAAAGTGGCGATAGGAGGACCTAGGCTATGGAAAAATGCTACCGATAATATGGATATATGGGGAATAATTTTAGAGGAGGCCCAATTCATCATGGCTTAGTCTTCTTCTTCTTCATCGAGTTAGCGATCACACACTAGCAGCCCAAAACTTGGCCACTGAAATCACATCATCCGTTGCTCTCATAAGGTCATCTGCTGAGCAGGAGACAGGTCATAGAAAGCAGGATGTCAAGTGTGTTATAGTTTGCGTGCCTCTCCCACAGTCGCTCAAGGCGTTTGTGGCTGAAAAATCCCGCTTTGTAATGGCTTAGTAGAGTCTGTGGTTGAAGACTTGATATAAACCATTTTCCAGCATATCCCATATCATTACGCCTGTTTCCCATAGGGGTAGACAGAGACCACAGATCTCCATCTGCTACGATCTCGTGACACTTTCTTACCTTCATCCACACTCATCTCACTCTTTTCATACAAGCTCGCCAGTTAAAGGTACTTTTTAAGTTGAAATGGTTAAAAAAAATTCTAGATAAATTTTAATAATGATAATACACTCTCTTTCAGATAATAGAGAATCTACCTCATCTAAAAGTAAATTAGATTACTTCTTATTCAGTCTCTAGTTAGAATTCTTAGTCTTACACTCATTGCGGAGTTGTCGGGGTCATGAATCTTCTAATAAGATATTAGACATTTCCATAACTCTCATGTAAAAGATGGTAGAAGTGATTTTCTTTTGCCTTCTGCTCCAGTACTACATATATATGGTTACATTAGTAGGTAGTACAATAGGTTAGTTCAAGTTGATTTTATAGGACCATAGACATAGACCTTGTTTTACATCGTAATGATGGAATATCACTTGAAGACATGAAAAAATGAAAGTCAAAATACATTTTTTTTTTGGGGTTTCTGGGTCATCCGTGTTCATTTAACGTATGTAAATACGATAAAATTTTCTACTTGACACAATTATTTTGCATATTCATTTCAAAATTAACCTTAAAAGGTATGATCTTAAAGTACAATATTGCTTGTGTCCTTCATTCGTAACAAAAAAATCTCAAATGTCACATATAACCTTCATAGTCTGTCTTCATTTATTTGTTAAAAAATAAACTAAGCCCATAGTCCTATATCCATTTGGCATCAACAGTCAAACGATTACTCCAACACTGGAAAAGATGAAGCCTACATCAAGAGATAATGGAAAAACTCGCCAGCCCATTCTCCAATCTTCTCAGACAAGAGTCCAGTATTAATCTCCTCCAGGAAATCATGAAAGTATGAGACCTTTAGAGGAAGTATGAACCGTGATGAATTTTTTATAGGATTAGAAGGCAAACGAACAGGCATGTCACCTGATGGAAAGCAATCAACGCCGCCCATAGACTTCTGCAGCGCCATAGGCAGTGCGGAAGCGTTGCCGATCTTTACGGAAAATGTCATAATGGAAGGGTGAGGGATAGAGGGACGCCGGTTTTCTGCGGGAGTGTGGTACTTCACCGGGCGAGCCGGCCCATTCATGCTACAGACAAAGGTTATGCCATTCTTGACAAAGTATTCGTCTGCAGCGTGGCTCCACCACTATTAAACGCAGACCCCCATTATGTACTCCATTTGATGGAAATGGAAGAAATAAGAAGTCTTTGAAGCAGTTACTATCGAAGGAGGTTGATGAAGAAAAGAATTTTTTGGCCAGGATTTGAACATGGAACTCTTCACTCAATTATTTATATTTTAGTGAATATATAGTAAACATCGAAATGGACTTGAGAATTCAACACTCTTTGTATTTCACCAAGGCACAAACGGCCTTGACTTTAGAATGACTTCATTTTATTTGCATATACGTGCAAAAAGGAAAACTCAACGACCCTGTTTTGACTTTCGGTTTATGAATATAAAGTTTTTTACTGTATGATCTTTGAATGCTGAAATGCCTGAGAAAAATACATTTGTATTGTGCATATATATGACATTTATAAATTACGAGCACTTGCTTTAAAACCGGCGAAGGACATTCAACCCCAATAAAACCTAATTATTTGAATATTTCAAAGTGTCGTTAAGATTGTCATGATATTGATCGACAAAATTCTTTTTTTTTTTAATAAAATATAATTAGGTATTGCAATCCCGCAGCTCATTCAATCCCGCGGGATTATATGCGGGATTACTCAATCCCGCGCGGGATCACGTGATCTTTGAAATTATGTTAATAAATCAAATTGAAGTTTCGATGATATCCCTTGGCAGCCGAGGTCACCAGATCTCATCCCTATGGTCTTTTTTCTGTGGGAGTACTTAAAAAGTAAAGTCTATAAAACAAATCATCATCATCTTAGCACTAAAAGAAAATAGTGTCCGTGAAGTTGATGGCACGCCGACTTCTTCAGCGATTAACATAGAATACTGTTGCTAGATTCCCAGAGTGTGCACGACGTGGCGGTCTACATTCAGACGAAATCATTTTTATAAAAAAATAAAACACACACATCATCTTATTCGTGAAAGTTATTGAATTTCATTTACATCCTTTGTAGTTGCTTTTATTATTTATATTTGAAAGCCTAATTCTCCCACCGGACACCCTATATATCGGTTGCTATAAAACAAAGTACAGTCAATGGCATAAGAAACAATGGCTTCATAATATTTTTATCTAAAACCTTTAATTCCACTCGTAAATATTTAACAAATTTTATCAGGTTGTTGTCCTATACACAATGATTCAGTGAAATGCGTCAGTCATTTTAATAAAGACAGATTCATTCTATGACAGGAATGCGTCGGTACGATCAGGAAAGTACCATCCTCAGTATTGACAGCCGATGAGTTTCACAGCCGATTTTCGGCCACAGCGACTGCACACTGTACTACAATACATATCAGATCTCACATGATTTATATAGCCTATGACTTTTTCAACAACTTCACACTCTTTGAATTGACGTGATAATTCTTATAAGAGTGCCTCTCCGACTTGCGAAGGTTGCCAGCCAATTCAACACAACTCTCCTCCTCCTTTGCAAAATGCATGCAATGGATATTATGTAGCCAAGCCTTTCTTCTTCGACCAACTTGTCTTTTGCTCGCAACTTTTTCCATCATGATCAGTTGCAGCAACTTGTACCTGTCGTGTCTCATGATATGACTCAGGTAAGCAACATTTCTACCTTTGACGGTATGCAAAAGTTCACGTTTTTGTTGGACTTGTCGGAGAACCTCATCATTGGCCACTTTTTGAGACCAGTTAATAGCAAGATATTATTCGTGATAATACAACACATTTACTATAGTGTGTTAAAATACCAAGGTTACTACTTTTTCCGTTGACGCAGTGACTCCTTGGTTGAAAGTGCTCCTTGGTATCCGACAAGAGAAAACAGCACTAATATAATGGGAATGATGAAAAGCAATCAATGCCGAGCTTTAGGATATGTGTAGGCTTGTTGATGTGAAACATCTTATCGCGGGGTATGGGAGTGTAATGGTGGACCGAGAGATGGTCTCGATTCAGACTACACTCCCTTCCACTCGACTCTATATAGGGACATACACGTAGCCATGAGCATACGGTAAAGACCGAGACGTTGTCAATGTTTCACATCTACCAAGCTTCACATTGATAAATATAAAAAAATATATAAAAAGTTTTATTGCATTAGTGATAATGCAATAAAACTTTTTATATATATTTTTTTAAATTTTTATTTTTTTTATTTATTCACGCCTATCCCCCGCAGGGGTTGGCAGAGACCACAGAGCTCCATCCGCAGCTTGTTTCTTTTTAAATTCGTTATTTAAAGTTTAAAATAAAAAAGAAATCAAATGTTTTTTATTAAAACAAAAGTATTCATTCTACTGACGTCTTTGAATAGAAGTGTCATCCTTCCGGCAAAAGAAAATTGAGATTATATATTAAGATATAAAATTTAAATTGATAAAGTATGAATAAGATATAAATGTTCCGTGAATAGAAAAATAAATTAATTTTATATGAAACAATTTCAATTACATCAAAGTTAAATCCCCTAAAAATCCCGTCTGTCACCGTATTAATATGGCTGGCGCACTATAGTACTAATGTAGTATACAGTTTGAAAATACCACTAAAGTCAACCGATTTCAAAGAGTGTTGGTGCGTGAAAAGGAGTTTTGTAAAACGCACCGAATTACAATAGATCACCGCTCATTATCCTACTAGTCTTATCCTATCCTACTAATATTATAAATGCGAAAGTTTATATGTATGTTTGTTACTCTTTCACGAAAAAACTACTAGACGGATTTGGATGAAACTTTACGGTAATATATGTTATACATTGGAATAACATTTAGGCTACATGATTTTATGTAAATTTTTTGGTCGTAATATAACGATACATGTTAATTAAGTCGGAAAAATATCTGATCTCTGATAGCTATCTTGGCGTACGCTGCCTAAATCATTGGAGTTACACAAAGATGATGTACCGTAGGATTGTTTGTCTTGAATAGTTCTAAATAAAAGTCCGCGATAGCATATATCTACCTTTTATGTAGAAGCCACTATGACCAAAATTGTGAACCATAAATTAAGTAAAAAAATATATATATGTAATTAAAATGATCTGTCACGAAACTTAATTTGGCAGGCCAAATTCCACGCGAGCGAAGCCGCGGGCAAAGGCTAGTGATATTATAAATGAAACCTTTCTTCTCTCATATGTAGTCGTTGTTAAATAGAAAAAAAAACCTTATTAAATTAATTTGTTTATTTACAATAAACGTCATTTGTACATTTTAAATTTATTCATTTATTTACAATTAATTATAACTATTATATACATATTCTAGCCTAGAACCTTGATATTTCATTGGATCTTGCGAAAGTCTCTTTGCTTTCTGGTTTCGTGACGATCGCTTCATTCCTCCTACGCACCAAGACATAAATGTAACTGAAAAGAGAATATTTCTATTAACAGGCACAATTTAATCCTCTTTATTTATTACTTGCTTTCCCCCACATTACATTTATTCACAAGGATGTGAGTAATGAGAGAAGAGTTGCAAATGATGGGAGTTGGGCCGCCGGAACTTAACCGTTCACCGGACGAAGCGCGGTAGTTAAGCTACCGCTCAGGCGTCGGTTTTCTGCGGGAGTGTGGTACTCCCCGACGAGCCGGCCCATTCATGCTACAGACAAATAATATGCCATCTTTGACAAAGTATTTCTCTGCAGCGTGGCTCTACAACTACAACCGCCTACTGATGTCAGGCAACACACTTGTTTGTTTGCTTTATGCCTCATAAATAAAAATAAAAATTATGAATACCAGCGTAGGCGAAACCATATTATGAGGTAAAATGATATAGCGCCATCTATGTTGTGTAGAGTTCATTAGTAAAATTGATGTGCTCAATCAATGCTACATTTGTCTTAAAATGATTGCTACTAGCAATTAAAAAAATAGTGGCAATCACATTCGAGCTATTTTTTTATAGTAGAACAGGCAAACGAGCATACGGGTCACCTGAACCGGGGCAAAGGAAAACATTGAAATGCGTCAACTTGTGAACAAGTGCTTCGTACTTAGCGGTTTGCTCGGGTCTCTTTCGCATAGCTAGATTATAATTTAATTATATATTTTTTTATTATGCAGGCAAACGACCATGCAGCTCACTTAGTGGTAAATGATCACCGCCGTACATAGACATCCGCAACTTCGGTGGCGTCTCAGATGCATTGCTGGCCTTTTGCTGGAAACCAGCGCCGGGTGCTCCAATAGAGCGCCCTGCATATGCTGAGCAAGAACCATTTTATGACACTCGTTAGATTAAAATTATTGTCTTTTTGTTTTGTGTTTTCATTTGTATATATAATATTATTAAGGATTTAATTTTAGTTATTGTAAAAAAAAGGTGTCATAAATAAGGTTTTTTATTCTATTTCTGTTCTATTCTATTTTGTAAACACATATGATAGTCTCTTGAATGCAGTTCCGACAGCAGTTATAGGTACATTTGAAATTGAATTATTAATATACTCACGAGAATAAGCCGAGAGCGAACATGGTTAGGGAAGCGTCAAACAGATAGAACGCCCCGGGGAACGTCTCGATAGTCGACACGTAAATAAAGCTGGATGTTGGCATGTATATGGAAGGTGCTATCGCCTCTGTCACACCTATCAACGAGCTCAGTTTTGCTGGAACAAATTTCCTTTGTATCATTTATATTATCGCATACTTTAAATCAGCTATATTCAACCCGCAGCTCGCCGGGCTTTTGTGAACCATTTAGAATTTCGCGTCCATAAAAAATTTAGAGTTCGGTGAGTAAATAGGTTCTACATAACAATACCGCGGCGTGATGTGCAGTATTATTATAGATACGGTAATTTGCTGTCTCTCCCTCTGAGTCCTAAGTCCCCCTGGTGGGGCATAGGGCAGACACGACGCTCCTCCATTTCGACCTGTCGGAGGCCTTATATATAGCTTATGCTTTACTTCGCTGCATATGAGCGCGATGATAACTGAGTAGACAGAGGTCATCAGTGTAGTCTAGGTCTTGCAGGTGATCCGTTAGACCCCACTCAATGCCGCGCGAAGCATGAACATTGACTCGCGCCATAACTCCGTCCAACACCACGAGGATCTGCAGGGGTGGCAAAAGACATCCCTGTCGCACACCAGATTTAACAGAAATCTCATACGAAAGATTTTCGTGCTGGACTCTGCATGAGTAGTTGTTATAAGCAGCTTTTATGATATTAACTATTTTGTTCGGCACGCCAATTACTTTCTACCTATTCCAGATTACCGACCAGTAGAGAGTAATATACAGCAATTTAATCTTTTTTATAATTTACAGAAGACGTCTGATTGTATTACAGCAACACGTCATCTTAGTATTTTCGTAATTATGACAAATCAAATGTTTGGATTAGCGATATTTTGCAATGGGTGTATTTAGTTTCGTATCAAGTAATTCCGTATCCTTGATTTCCACACTTCCATATACGTACAAGTTTAATTATGATTTCGTTTCTCTTACAATGAAAAAAGACCAATAAAATGAAATTTAATGATATTATAAATTATATTATAAATAAATATTATAAGTTATGATAATGATGCATCAGTGATGGTTGGAAAGTGAATGATGATGAGAAAACACACCTTATTTGACGACAGAAAACTTAATAAGTTCTGAATAGTTTCAAAGTAAATCAAATCTTACCGACTTCTTCAGTAGGCACACTTTTTGTTGCTATGGCTCTCACTGCAGTCAATCCAGTGTGACTAAATATATTGAATAGTGGTGCTGTATAATACCACTCCCTGTTTGGGGCAAACGCAAAAATAAAGCATGATGCTATCCTGCTCACTCCTGCTATCGCCCCAATAACACTATCTTGCACGTGAAGTTTCTTGCTAAGCACTGTTATGCAGAAAAATGTGCCTGCAATAAAATCATTCTTAAAAAATATCCCAAAAACATTTCCACATAAAAAGTATATTTGCAGTCAGCGAAATATACTTTTTATATGGCAATATCATAAATATGTATTTCAAATTTTATTTAAAATGAAATGAATATAAGAATATTTGTTTTTTAAAGTCTATTATTTTAACAAACTGACGTGGCGGCTTTCGTACCCTGCATGTTATGCAGGATGCTGGAAGGTGCCTCGAGGCTGATCCCTCCATTACCCGAGCCTAAAACGGGGCAACAGTTTCCCCAAGACTCTGATGATAATACTAAAGGCGTTATGAATACATATAATAATGCATAAGATCAAACCATTACGTGCAAAAAATCTGTACAACGCCATCTGTTATCCATTAATTAAATGATTTATATATTTTACACATTTATTTAATAATTTTGATATTGAGTACATAAGTATTTAAAATGAAATGAATGTAAGATTATTTGCTTAATAAAGTCCATTATATAAACAAACTGACGTGGGGACTTCCACACCCTGCATGTTATGTAGGATGCTGGACCGCGCCTCGAGTCTGATCCCTCCATTACAAGAGCCTAAGCTGGACCAACACTTCCCGCAGGTCTTTGGGTGTCATTAGTAAAGTGTTCTGAACACAGATAACAATGCATTAGATAAGATACCATCTCTTATCCATTACTTAAATTACCTATATACAAAATTAGAAAAAAATATTAAATTATATAATATTATGCTTAAATATAATAAATTATATGAAAATTATAATAAATTATATAAAAATTATAATAAATTATATAAAAATTATATTAAAATATAATAAATTATATAATATTATAGGATTATGCTTTCCTTGGAAGCATAATCCTTCGTGTGCCTGGTTTATCCCGCCACGAAGGATTAATAACCCTAATGATAATATTATTTTTATAGATTTTTTTTATATTAATAATATTGTTATTAAGAGAAAATTATGTAAATAAAAGAAAATATATAATATTTTAATTTTGATATCGGGCAAATTAATATTTTCTTAAAAATATTTTATTCTATAATACAGTACAGATATCAATACTTTAATCTTTTCTTGGCAATTAGTTATAACTATTATGACACTGTAAATACGATAACATCAAATTTCTTGAAATATAACTAGTCAACTTATTACGTTACGTTTTGATAAAATGGTGGCTATTTTACCAAAACCTACTATGGACTCTTTCAGTTAACTTAAAAAGTCACGATACACACATTTATTTAATATTATTTCTCTTAAATGCCTTAATCGAACTATATTGCATAATACGCCACCACAATTAAACAATATAACTAATAATAACATAAGATTATGAAAATGAAATAAAAACACAACATCACTGATGTAAGTTGGCGGGAAAAGCCCATGTCAATACTTGTATTACAATTTAATTCCAACTTAAGCGTAGATAGATTGTTGTAGAAAACATCAATCAAGGAATATCGATTTACGCAGTATTACAAGACAATGTAAACAATATAATTATCAATAAACGCTGACCTAGGTTAATGTAAACAGATGCAAACATTTTAAATGTAAACATTCGAATACGCACATATCCAAATTTTATACACCACTCGAGGTCAGCTAAAATGTACGTATTCGATAAGGAAAAACATATATTTCGGATTATTAGTAACAGAATTGAATTATGTGTGAGAGTGGAAGTCAAAATATGTTTTTGGTAACCTCTTTAATAATAAAAATAAATGTTTTCAAAACTAACTCTTTAATAATATTAACAAATGTTTTAAAAAAAAACATTATTCTAAAATTGTATTATTCGCTAGGAAGGCTTATTAGCTCTGTGGATAGAGTAACTCAATATCCAAACCAATTCAAATCTCTGTTGAAAATATTTGTTTTAGAAACACAAATTGATTTTGATATGTGATAATAGTGTTATTTTGATTGTTTATTGAGTACTAAATAAATATTATTATTACTTTTTAGCAGCGTTTAAAAGCAGTTTTAGGTAAACTAGTTAGAAGTAAATTCTTGATATTTAAAATTGATAGTGTAGATCTTCATATTTAAAATGAAATCAAACATGGACTTAATCGATTTGGCAAAATCGACTCGTAATGATCAATGTCATTGTGATAAAACTAACAAATAGGCATAATGATATGCCATATTAAAAATAAAATACTGCACAGATAACGCAGACATTGTGGTCATAATTGCTTCTTCTGTCTATAAATAATAAATGTCAAACGCGAACACAAATAAAATTAATTTTCAAACATCATTTAGTCGTATCAATTTTTAAGTAATAATAACAGTAGTTGGTAAGGATTGCATAAGATTTTAGGTCGTGTGTCCATATCTTCCATTGGACTTTTAAAACATTGCTAGTGTTTTTTAAAAAAATAAATGTTTGTCCAGCGCTTGAGGATATCAAAGCACAACAATCAGTTTCTAGTGGCACTTAACATTAGGTCGAGTATTTTTTTAGACTACAGAGTTGGGCCCCATTAATAACCATTTATATTCTAAAAGCTATTAATAAAAACCATTTATATCCAAAGATCTAGTAATAATAACCACTGTATTGTAAATGATTTCAATATTTTTTTTTTTTGGGATAGGAGGGCAAACGATCAAGCGTGTCGCCTGATGGAAAGCAATCTACGCCGCCCATAGACAACCGCGACACCGCAGGAGTCACGGAAGCGTTTCCGGCCTTTTAGGTATGTGTAGGCTTGTTTTTTATAGGTGCCAATGTCGTATCGGGTCGGAAAATTCGCCGAAGGTAGCTGGTTCTACAGGGTGGTGGTGCATGGAAAGAAGTTTCGAGAGAAGCGCACTGGATCGCCACTCATCCGCTGCCGGGGATGAAACTTTTCTTTACGGCAAGTTGTGCGGTTATGGAATTCGGCGGCAGGAATTGTTCCAAACAATTCCTCGAATCACTCTCCATGGTAAAAGCGGTAGCAAAAACTGAGAGATGACTTAAACTTTCTTGGAATAAAAACTATTGTGCGATTAGAGAAAATATTCCAAAGTTGGATGTGCTCAGTATATATAGACAAAATTTCACTTCGACCCATCATCTCCAACTCTGTGAGGCACAAGCCAGACCGCACATTAAATAATAAACAGCCTATTCCTCTTAACTACTGTCAAGAAGAATAGGCTGATAATGGTACAATGATACATGGTTAGAATCGATGATGACCAAGATCTCACCAAATGGTCATTTGACTTATGTTCCTATGTCCCCCATGTGGAGCAGAGGGCATCTACAATGCTCCGCCATCGCGTTCTATAATGAGCTACGCGCTTTATTTCGCTCTAAGTAATTCCGATGCTACTTGCTTCTGCTATCACCGTACGTCGCCATGTTTCCTTGGGGCGGTCACGCTTCGTAGGTTTTGCCTTGAAGGTTCTAATGTAGGCATTGCTTTATTAGGTGTACAAATAAGTTTCCGCAGTTTTTT
>JASFAT010003046.1:0-116399 GCA_031353405.1 Baronia brevicornis | reverse complement strand
AAGACACTCAAAAGATATTATAAGTCAAAAATACTAATACAACTTAAAAAAAAGTTTCAATTGATAATTATTACGTAGAATGTTTTGAGAATTACAATTTCACTAAATTAAAATCAGATTGGATTCAATGTGAGATGTGGTTGCAAGAAACATATACGTACAACATTCAAAAATTATTGTATGAGATGTGGAAAGGTAGCAAACCTAAAATATCTGGTAAAAATTAATGTTAATACCAAAGTTGTATTCTTAAGATAAATTATTATTATATTCAATCGGATATGGTTGCAAGAAACATATACGTACAACATTCAAAAATTATTGTATGAGATGTGGAAAGGTAGCAAACCTAAAATATCTGGTAAAAATTAATGTTAATACCAAAGTTGTATTCTTAAGATAAATTATTATTATATTTCAAATTGTACTTAATAAAAGATCTCGGTAAATTATAAAGACTTAAATAAATAATAAAGATTACTTTAATTGATATAAATTTCTTTCTATTCAAAATAAAAATCATACCGAGTCTACTATCCCCGCACGAAGCAAGTATCCCCCGAAGCGTTTTCCACGCTAGGACTATCCGCCATAGTAGGCAACTATCCCTTTTCTGAGAGGTGAAATAAAACAGTATTTATTCAAAACCATTGTTAATTATGTATACAAAAATAGGCTATTATCAAAGATAAAAGAAATATGTTTTGAAATAAATACTAAATAATTTTTGGGGAGTTCATATTTTTAAACAATAAAGCTTTTTCAAAAAGTGGGGCATCTATCCGGCTTTTCCCCTATTCAGCCTAATTGTCGCTAATAGAGATTTACAAATATCGTCGTAAATTGTATTGGAGTACATCATCATTATTCAAAGATATACATATAAATCTCGCCCACATACCGAGGTTTTTACCATAATCACCCCAGATGACCCGATGGGTTTATAAACTCAGAGCCAGCTATCTCACATAATCGGTAACCGTCAAAACGGTAATGTGTCAGTGCTGCGTGTTTTACTGCCATAACTGAGTTAATAGATAATGCTTTCTTATATGATATATTATTTATATAACAGTTGACATTGATCTCCCTAAAAATTGGGGTGTTGACGTAAATCACACGCTTGACCGGCAGATTGGTGATCGGAGATAGGTTATTGATACGTAGTTAGTAGTATGGAGTGCCAGCTTAATGCTGGTCATTTATGTTATTATACAGAACATGTTGCCGAATCCGAAATGATTAAGCGAACTATATTGTTATTGAGATCTTTTAAATTATAATATTATGTTAATTTTCAAGTTTTATCACGAAGAAGTAGAAACAACATAAGTTTAAAGCCAAAACTGAAACGTACATTTAAAGTTAGTGAAAGCCTGCACAAGACACAAGAGTCGAAACAAGAGACGTATTATCTTAAAACTAATTAGGAAGGTTCATGCCACTTTCTGCGTTATATCTTTTATTTTACAAAATATCGTTTTTAACATATATTTTTTATACGATATATACGATGAGAAGTTTTAATTCTCAAGTACCGGAACTAAGTTAAACTAAAGTAATTTAGCAGAGAACATAAATTACTGACTTAATAAATGCATTTTTTACTGCTTTGAAAAATTTTAAACGTGTTAAGAGTGATGGTGCTTATAAGTGACATACTATAAGGTGATAAATATAAATGGTCAGTAATTTAAAAATAAAGAACAAAATGTTATTAATAAATGTAAATGTCTTAAAATCAAGAGGTTTTCATCAAGGCGCTGTGGCTTCTTCAGATATAGATGTATATCGCTTGATACCTGTCCGGTTACAGTGACTGTCACCATACACACTAACACACATATATTATTGAATTTTGTTCTGGGTCCATGCAGTGTTAACATGTATTTGGATTCCCTTCTGACTGCGAGTATTTAATGAGAAGAGAATGTCAGAGATGAGTTAGAACAAAGACACTAATTGTTGCAAAGTCAGGCGCTCGGGATGAAAGTTGTAATTTCAGACAAGGGAATTAATTAAAACAATTGATTCTGGAAAGTATAGAAGTTGTTATCCAAGTTTAACAAGAGTAAATTAATCTTAATATTTTTTTTAAATAGAACACAGCTGCCTAAGCCGTATTTACGCACGTATCATGTTTATTTGATATTTTAATTTCGTTTTGTAGGATATAAAATATCCTTTAAATGCTTGAAATAAAAGTTCTAATAATATTGTGTTTTAAATTTATTTCCTAAAAAATATAAATTAAATTGTCCCTTTATTTTCAATATCACTAGAGTCAAAAATTTATTCAAAGTCATAGCTTGTCAAAAAATAAAATATAGTGACTATTATTATAACTAAAAAATTTAGTCTACTTTCGAAATTCACATCAATCAGTTTAACTTCGCGAACGGCAACAGTCTTCTTCCCGCGTAATTTGTTTTAACGTTTCTTCTTAGATCGAAGGAACTTCAAAACGAAATTACAGTAAAACCTTTTTTAGACATAGTCTTATTTTGATAAATGAAATGGAAAATATATCACATCACATAAAGAAATTAAAGAAGATTGTATTTCCTGCAAAGATATTTCAGCTCTATTTGAAATGATCAGCATCATAGGACATTGAACTTACAATATTTTTGAGCAGGGTAATATCTAAACAAGCTCGGTTTAAGTGTTCGATCTTACCCACGTCATGATTTTTAGTATATATACCAAACTATTAAAATTTGTACTATTATTATTACTCTTAAACCTGTTTATACATACATTAGAGTAAAAGTGATTTACAAGTAGACTTATTTGAAGCGACGTTTTTTTTATACAACTGTTTGTTTAAAATATTAATTGTAGTGTTTACATTTCCCTTAAAATGTATAGTGAGATTGTGTCAATTAATAATAATTGTTTAATTACTAATATATAATATTATACTAAGAAAAAATCTACTTCAAAAATAAGTTTAGAAGTTATATATAATTTTTTTTAATCGTTTTTAACAAGTAGTACATAAAGTATATGGGTGTATTTATGCCATTTATACCGATAAATGTATGTACCGATGTATGTTTGGCTTAAAAATATTTATTAAGAGTGTGGGTGTCTCGCAAATTCACCTTGAACAAGCGTGGCAGTTTAACGTCCATTCCTTTAGAAACGGGGAGACCCCTTGGGTAGCAGCGGGATAATATCTGGATTTTAAAAAAACACCGAGAAAACTATTCATATAATTTCCACTGGCACCAAAAAAAAAACAGATATAAAATAAATTTACCTCAAAATATTCATATATTTACGGTCCAATAATATTTCCTTCGTAAAATGCTCCAAAATAAGGCAATTTCAAGTACAAAGAACGTAAGTAATAAAAATTGAACAAACGTTTTATTACGTTCGCATTCAAATTGATCTCGTCCCAATTGTCGCCCAGAACCAATATTACAACATAAATAGTGAAATATTTGTTTGCAATGTTTCAGAAATGATTTATTACATTGAAATAAAGAATTTAATTGTGTTTGCCAGCAAGTAAGAGGCCATTTCAACTAAAATACATGAGTAGGTACGATTTTTGTAATAAAATATACACTTTTGACAATGTCGAATATTTTTAAATTCAAATCACAGACAATTAATTATTCTTCGTCTTCGTCAGTCTATACTGTTTTTAGTTACTGCCTGTTATTCGTGTCCGACTCAGTCCGACCGATGTAACATTGTACAAGCGTCTATTATTTTCAGTGTTCCTATTTAAATTTTACTTTGAAGCAATAAAAAGTCTTAGAATTTTCGGATAGCGCTTGAATCTTTAGGGACTTTTGTGTTACATGTATTTTTTTAATATTTTTACAATTTTTAAAATCATTAAATTAAGAAAATAATATGTTCGTCATTGTAAATTTGTGTCGATTAGAAAAATTTATATTTGTCAAAAAGATCAAGCTAAGTTGTACGGGGTATTTATTTATGTTTAGTTGACTTGTACAGGGTACTTATTCATGTTTAGTTGACTAAAATATTTACTACTTTTTCCGGTACAAAAGTGAACAAGTTGTCCAAAATATAAGATTATTCTTTTATTCGTGTATATGGGACATACATACATGTAAGTTTCTGTACATTTAAAAGTTCAAATTAAAAATTAATTCTATATGAAATATTATACATTCATAGTCCTTATAGTTCAAAGCTCCCATAACATTCAAACTCCAAGAAAATTTAAAAATACAAATTCTCTATACATATAAGGACAACGATCTAAAAGCAATCTACGAGTGAACTTTGTGAATCCGAATACATGAAAAACGTGTTCTGGATACCTCGTTGGTTGAAATTGGATTAGAGACTGGATCGGACACACCTTTGATCTAAATTGAGTCACACGTGTAAAACTGATTACTCCTCTTGTTTTTTCAAATAAAAATTTGCAAGTGGAACATTGACGAGTTAATTATGCTATTTTTTTTAGTATTTTTTTTATTCTGTTTTAAATGAAACTGACATAATAATTCATCATTATTGCTTATCTCAGCATTAATATTTATACTGATGTTTTGTGGAAGTGGTTGGACAGATCGTACTCGCCTTTTTAGGAGATCCCAGCTGTGTTCAATGAGGTTAAGGTCGGGGCTCCGCGCTAGTCAGTCCAAACGACGAATACTGACCACTTGCATATAAGCATCTACGTCGCCAGAAATCGTTCTAGCGTCGTAGATGCTTTTACGTCTGTTTCAAAACACACATTGGTATAGCGTTACCCTGGTCTTCGTAACACTCGCCGACGTCAGTCCTCACCATGCAGATAAAATTGATGCTCATCGGAGAAAAGTACGTAAACCTGTTACCTAGTGTCCAAGATAGGATATTTCTAGCGAATCTCAATCGAGCAATCCGGTGCACACGGAGTGACTTGTCTCGTCTTGTCTGCTCTCGTCTTCGACTGCATATATCAGCCGCTAAAAGCCTCTTTGTCACAGTCCATAGGCTAACTTATACTCTTCGTGCAAGGTTTTTTTGAGGTCTATGTAACTACATTTGCGGTTCTTCAGCGCCTAAGTCACTAAAAAGCGGTCGTCTTGTGGTTGTGTGCAACGTTTCCTCCCAGAACCTTGCCTTCTTTAAAGGAACCTGTCTCTTGGTATCGAGCCCAGGTTCTTTGGACGGTTGCACGACTCGCGTTTAACCGCTGTGAGAACTAACCTTAACTACACCCCTCTTTCAGCAGCGCTTTAATTTTACTAGCTCTTATTGCTTTTTCTGCCATTACAATTGACACAAAGATAGAGTAAGACCGAAATAGATGCATCGATTCTAAAAACACAATTTCCAAAGAATAAAATAAGTAATTGTTTAAACGTTTAATGTTTTACGCGATTCATGCGCCCCTCACCTCTGTGACACGAAAGCTGTTGCGCGAGTTGTCGCTTGTATGTTTGAATATATACGCAGCGGACGCGACGAACGCTTCAAGTTTCAAACGTAAGTATTAAGTGCTCCATATCTTTATAAGTAGATATAGTTTACATTTTATTTTAGTTTTTTAAATACAATGGGTCATTAAAAATATTCAGGAGTCAATCACAGATTTTTTGCATTTATTTTACTCAATAGGTATACAAAGAAGCATCTGTCCCTATCGAAAAGGATAGTTGCCCCGAGTTTTTAAAGGATAGATACCCTTAGAGGCTTCTATCCCTCTATACTTTAAGAGACTTGTCAAAGTGGTTTTTATACTATGTCAACTATTGTGGTACTTATTAATAGATATCGTAATATCTGTGTGGCTATTTTTATGTCAATTACATGTTTTATTCATGCCAGTACAAGTTTGCTTAAAACCTTGGCAGGTTCAACACAATTTTGATAATGAAAACCAGATGACTTTAAATGAATGGTTTAAAAGTTGTCTGTCAGAGAAGCAGAAGGTTGATCCGTTGCCAAGGCTAAAGGTTTCAGCAGAAAAATGAATAATTTCCATTAAGTTCTGAACAAAGTGCTGATTGATAATGACCTCATGGATTATCGATCAGCACATTGAATCAATGAATTTTTACGAATAAAAAAATTCTTAATTTTTAAATTCAAAATGTGGAATAATTATTACAAGTTAATGTTTCGTTAACGATTATTCTATAAAAGTTACAGACAAAATAACGCTTAAAAACAGATTTTTGTAGATTATTTGTTAAAGAGATGCATATATTTAATTATGGTTATGTGTTGTATACATATATATATATATACATATATATATATATATATATATATATATATATATATATATATACATATATATATATATATATATATATATATATATATATATATATATATCAATGTCATATCAATTATTTAAAGGGCATCTATCCCCCATCACAGGCTTTCCGTCCTTCTAAGCGATTTCATAGTGAGGCATATATCCAGATAGGTAGGCCGAATGTCTCCAAAAACAATTTCGCAAGAACTTAATTTCTACAAAACCAGTTATAGTTAGGTAAATCAATACAGATTCTAAAGCTATATTAATAGTTAAACTAGCTATATGACAGAGATATCCTATACAAATATATTTGGAATTAAAATAATGAGGCTCTTTAGAAAACTAAGACATCTATTCCGGTTATATTAAAAAACAAAAGCTTCAAATATATATATATATATATATATATATATATATATATATATATATATATATATATATATATATAGCCACTGCTCAGCTGCGTTTCGTGGTAGCTTTAAATACGCCGCAACCAAATGTTGAAACAACTTGACACCACCTCTTCGTGACTTGCATACAATAAATATATTTAAAAAAAATACAAAAATCTAATTTTAAGTATGCAGTCAGGAACTTGTGCTTTTGGACGCGGTGAATTTAGTACATGACTTTGTGTTTTTTAATTCCATTGTACTGTACGTGTATTTATGTGTATGTGTATATGAGTATGAGTAGTGATATATATGGATGTATTTGTATGTACGAGTGTGTCAGTATGAATGTCGTCACTGTGGTCCGCGATCTGACCACGTTGGTTCTTGCTGAAAACCAGCGCCGGGTGCTCCAATAGTGCGCCCAGCATATGCTGAGCAAAAACCATTTTATGACACTCGTTACATTAAAATTATTTTCTTTTTGTTTTGTGTTTTTATTTGTATATAGAATATTATTAAGGATTTAATTTTGGTAATTGTAAAAAAAATGGTGTCATAAATAAAGTTTTTCTATTTCTATATATATATATATATATATATATATATATATATATATATATATATATATATATATATATATATATATATATATATATATATATATATATATATATATATATATATATTCACTCTTATTCGAAATTTAATTTCTTCACTCACACTTTCATCACTCTTATTAAAATTTCGGACTACCTATCGCCCTGCAAATTTTTGTCGGGTTACCACGGGTCCGCTGTAATAGACAACATTAATATTTTTTTCAGTCTTGGATAACAGCGTTAAATGAGCACATTGCATACTCGGGACATTACCTGTGGGCTGGCGCGTCGCCGGACACTGCGCACTTTACTCGGTCACATATTGGAGTTCCTCTAGCAAATGTAATTCAAAAATAAGTAATACACCAGACATCCAATTCTGATTTTTTTAGATATTACTTTGACATTACAATACAAAAAAGACTGTCTCCTTTGTGACCTATCCACAATCGTTTTATACCACCACTCTTTGTGTGGGACCAAAACTAAATGTGGGGTTAAATTAGATTTTCGTGAATTTATACCAAGTTTCAACCTATTAACCTATTCACCCATGCATACCTATATCTTCTATTATAAATATATGTACTATTATAAATATACCTACAAGTAGGTATGTTTATAATAGTAGAACTTGGTGACCTCTTAAGTATTTGCCTCAAGTGTCTCCAGGGTATGGAAATCACGTACAAGTCGTTTGTGCCACTTGTCGCTATTGTAGGAGCTAAGTCATCAACTCGAGTGAGAAGACTAATGCATTGTCGGTAAACTCATCACAAACTATTAATTTATACGCCTTTAGAGACCAGTGCCATATGATAGTAATACTATTATCATTTTACCTCAAACGATGCGTAGAAGCCCACAGCGTTCAATAATATTGTTAAAGTTACTTAGATATTTTTAAAGATAATATTGTTAAAGAACTTAAAAAGTTTAGTAACTTTAACAATTAAAACAATTATAAGTTTGTTTTACAATTTATATAACATAAGCATAAGAAGCATAATTAGTCATGTAATATTGAGATAAATGGATAACGCCATAAATCTAATAAATTTAAAAATATATAAAGAGAATTTCTTTTATTTCCTAAAAGATAAAATTAGTCATGATAATTTCTTAATAGTAAATCTGACAAATTAAAAAAAATAATATCCTTAAGTGCCTCTTAACTAATATAAAGCTAATAGCAACGCTAAGATCTAAGCCTGCAGCAAAAGTTATTCCAACATAAAACGTGCTATTTAATATCTTACGTTCTATACTTTGGTTAAAATATAATTATACTTGCTGCGATTTGAAATCATTTTTTGCAAATTCAAGTCTAAGCTTTATATTTCATACTCCTCGGAAGTATAAAAACGTTTGTGCAAATTTACATAATAACAAATCAGCATCCAATCGAGTATCTTCACATAACCACTTTTTGTACTATGTACTATAAATATATATACGGTTTTTATATGCGTCCTTTGAAGAAACACAGAGCTCTCTTTAAAAAATAAAGCCAACTTTAGCTTCAATATGATAAATAATTCATGGACTCCTATCACGCTCTTATACTGAAGGCGATATTAGATCGGTCCACTTTTGTTTCATTCGGTACATTTTATTGTTCATTTACTATTTTTAACTTTTTTGACTTAAAGCAAAAAATATTTCAAGTTACACTTGAGATATTTTTTGCTTTAAGTCAAGTGAAATAAAAACACACACATAATCCAAACGTGATCTACTTTATCTGACAGTTAAATAATCATTGTTGTATATAATATGTGATATCTTCTACCATGTGCATAGCATGTGGTAATCCACTACTGAATATACATAGGTCTCCACTAACAAGTGCCACCTACCGGTCTCCATCTATGGCTTCACGCACCCATTTTCTGTGGACCGATCAAACCTGTGGAGATTACGCTCCATCTAACTTGATGACGTCCTACACTACGCTTGCTAAGATGCAATCTTTACTCTAGCACTCATCTACTCCAACAAACGATCGTGAACGATAATTTAATTAATTACATAATTCTAGAAATTTAACGTTATGCTACAAAATTAACGTATATATTCGATGCGCCCTTTATTTTATTTTTGAAACAAAATAAAGGAAAACCTAGAACATCTCGATCCCTTTTTTATCAAGGAGCATAGACGATTTAATTTAAAACTTTCTAAATAACGGAGTTCCAACTCCACACAATGAGCTTCATTCAAAAAATGCTCACGTCAAATAATGAGATACATGAATTGAATCCCAACAATGATCTTATGACTGCAAGAGTAAACCCTATCTTATCAAATTCGTTTATTCGAATTTTAAAATTCTTTTAAATATAAATACGTTTCAAGTCGATAAGAACAACCTAAAATGACTTTTCCGTTGAAAACAAAATAAGTAGTAAATAAAGTATTATATATTTACCGATATCATTCCAAACATATCTCAGGGCACAACAATATTCTAGTCACGTTTGGATACACCCCTGCTAATAATTAACCAGTACTTAAGATATAATTGCTTCATAACTCAATATCTAGCTGACGTATCGCATCCTGGAGCTTTGTGAGTCCCATTTGTCTGAGTTATACCAATACGATCCGGCAATCTGTATTGTTGTTGTTGTTGAGAAAAACTAAAAGACATAATAATGAAGAGAGATTTAATGTAATGCCAAAACAAATAAAAAATTTTATTTATGAAATGACTTGGGATTTACCTACTAAGATTATTGTTAAAAAAATAATACATTAAATTGAATATATCTTGAATATTATAAATTAATGAAGTCACACAAATAAAGTTTATATTCAGATTGACAGTCAATGAATCAAAGGACCTTACTAAGATCCAGAAAAATTTATTTTTCTTGGATTGTAGGAAAATATTTGTTGAGTCTGTAATTTTATATTCTACATATTATATATTTTTTTTTATATAATAATTTTTGTCACACAGGTTAATGCGAAATAACTTTTAGTTGTATGGAATGAACATTTTTATTCATAATTTTTAATATAATTTAACTATTAAAAAAATAGATAATTTTAAATGTTTTAATAGATGAGATATTCTATTAGAAATAACTTACCTATAAGTACGACTCAGCAATTTCGATTTATCTATAACGTATAATTAATGGCAATTAAAACAAAGCAACCTTAATTACCTCGGAAGCATCAAAGCTATGCTGCATATTGGAATGCGGGCTATTTAGGTCAGACAATACCTTTGAGCATGCAATTACAGATTTGAATCTTAACAAGCTGAGCATCTAGTATTGCACTGTACATTGAACGCTTGCTAGATAATCAATAGATAGGCGAAATATATTTTACACAATTCTTGGTTATTACAAATAGTGGCTATATGGAGAAAATTGTCTATTACGATTATTACGATGTAATAATAAAATTGCCTACTTAAGTAATTTTTGAATTCATCATCATCATCTCTAATAAAGACAGACTGAACATATGTTCACCTTCAACGTTTACAACAAATTACAACTATTACACGTGAAACATTTTATTATCTAATCCTCCTACAGCTTTATACGTCGAGCTTCTTTTTCACATAAGCATTATTACAGGCCATGTTACCCCATTTTTTGTCTCATTGGTATGTTAGCTTTATTTTCAAATTCTAGGATCGTAAGGCCAGATTAACGTCCCTGACTCATTGTTGAACGCGTTTTAACTTTTACTGATACTTCGCTCATACCTCAATATGTCGGTAGTACGCTGCTTTTACACAATACATAATTTTATTCAAATATGTATATGAATTTTGCACCCACACACACTTAACGATAACCAAAGAGCAAAAAGTGTATGTGGGGGTATATGTGTAGGACAAACATGTGTGACATGAAGACACACCCATCAAACCTATGACCTTTTATTCTGTATCTGAATACTTCTGACTTTAATTACAAATACTAATAATTCCTTTATTAATATTACATTATAAAAATCCCTATACATTGCCCTTTTCATCAGCTTTTTTTTTCAATTATATAAACACAATTTTAAATATTTATATCCATACATTACTGTCTTAATATGATTTTTAATTGGGAATTGATTAAAGAAACTATAAATTATTTAGAATAATATATTATGAATTATTTTTGAAATGCTAAAGTAAAATTATTTACAGCTTAAAATGTTGCCGTGTCGTAGTTTATATTTCTTCTCTCTTCCGTTATTGATTTATTTTGATCCAAAAAATTTGAAAGAATACGCGGATTTTAGTGTTATCATAACAACAATCCGTCAAAATAAATATCTTATTGGACATACCTCATTTCAATTTCAGAAGAAATTCATTATTAAAAGATATATAATAAAAAAAAATACAAGGTTTCATTGAATTTTATTGCACTTTGCATTTAAAAGTATCTTTTTCATTGTTCTATTTATGTTGGTTTATTTTATGTGGTACAGAGCATTAGTTGTTAAGCTATTGATCACAAACACAGTCGTGTGATATGGCTTACTAAATAAGTGTGTCAAACGAGGCAAAAACTCCGTGAGCAATGTAAAGGTACTCTCGTAGCATCTGGAAACTACGTGACCTGCTTCAAAATTTTTGACAAATTTGATTTGTTATTTTATACAACTTTATTCTTAAATTTATACAATTATATATACACACACACATATAATATATATATATATATATATATATATATATATATATATATATATATATATATATATATATATATATATATATATATATATATATATATCACTCTTATATCGATATATAATTTCTTCACTCACACTTTCATCACTCTGATTAAAATTTCGGACTACCTATCGCCCTGCAAATTTTTGTCGGGTTACCACGGGTCCGCTGTAATAGACAACATTATTATTTTTTTTAGTCTTGGATAACAGCGTTGAATGAGCACATTGCATACTCGGGACATTACCTGTGGGCTGGCGCGTCGCCGGACACTGCGCACTTTACTCGGTCACATATGTTGGAGTTCCTCTAGCAAATGTAATTCAAAAATAAGTAATACACCAGACATCCAAAGTCACCGGTATACATATATTTGGGAGTTAACAAATTGAAGTGACAATGGGGTCGGTATCTGTTAATTTTTTTTTATAGAATAGGAAGGCGAACGAGTAGGCGTGTGACCTGATGCAAAGCAATCCACACGGCCCATAAACATCCATGCTGTAAATATATAAACGAACTGACAATTGCTGAAGTGGAAATCACGTCTTTGCAAACGTCGTAGTGCTCACCCTCGGCTAGACGGAGCAATGATCTGCGCGCAGGGCAAAAACTTAAAGTGTGAAACTTAAAGGCGTAATGATTGAAGATCAGTAGAGCTCCTTGGGACACCCGTATGTCCAGTAGTGGACTACCTTAGGTTAGATATAAACTATACGTTTAAGCAGCAATAACCCAACTGATAATAGTTGCAATGGGGCATACTGTCCCAACACAATTATTATAAGCATAGTTGTAGTATATTAGATAAATCAGACGGCTAGCGTATTTAAAACATAACTAGTCCCCAGATTCTTTAAAAAAAAGAGAATAAGTCTTATATACTAAGGTATATTATTTGAACATAAAATAATATGGTTACCTAAAAAGGACTAAGGCGATTTTTCAAATATCACTATTGTGTTTCTTTATCTGATATTAGAAATACAACATAAAGAATAGTTTTCAAAAGTATTTTTTATCAAAAAAATGTGGTCGATGCAATAATACACCAGTATTAATACACATGGCAATTTTATCAATGATGGTATGTATGTTAAACTGATATCATGGTTCTTTAATGTGTTAATGTTTATGTAAGAAATATAATTAATTAAAAAAAAATAGAACAGTAATTTATTTAAACATATTTGGTTCGAAACTGTTTAATACAGTTCAATTAAGTTCTATTTCGTTCTATTCTATTCGATTTGTTTCATTTCAGATCTATATTATCCGATGTAGTTTATTTAGTTTATAATTATTTATCTTACAACATTTTGCATATCAAAAAAGTACCATAAAGGTAAAAGTATTCCCTTCATAATACATTTTTGTCGCGATATTCGCGAAAACCCTATTATAAAAAAGCATAAGAAATAATTTTAGGAGATTTTTATACAACGGGCTTTTAGTAAGGCTCTTGTGAAATAATCATGATACTTTATTTTTATTACCATCTCTGTACAAAATAACCTTTTCCTTTACCATGGAAATACACACATAAAATACTAACCCTTTTCCTGCATGCGTTGCAATGCCACTATATAAGTCATACAAAGAGTTTATTGAAACAGCTTCTCGAGCATACTGTTTCATCAAAATTGGATTAATTCTTTAACAAATTATTAGTCGCCTTAAATTATAAAAAACTAAATTAAAAAAATAAACATTATTTTACTGACGTAAAAAATTGTTATGTATAGTAACATTACGAAGTATTAATCGCAATGTTTAGTGGAATAAAATGCCTTAAGAATTAATCAGGTAGATTATCAACCAAATAATTACCTTATATTATACCCACTTATAATATAAGGTAATTATTTGGTTGATAATAGTGTTATAATAGTAATAGCGTTACCTTTAAATGGACTTTTGAATGAATTTTTCATTATTATTTTATATTTGATTTATAATTAAAGATTCTCGAATTGCATTAAAAATTAAAAGCAACATTTTATTTTAATAGTAGACACAGGATTTAATAGCAACATTAATACTTTTCGTTACTTTACTACAACAATTGAATGTTAAGAATATTAAACAAGTCGCGTTCAGTTTTTGAAAATCTTCAAATGCAGTTTATAACTAAAATCACGATATAACTCCTCGAAAGAAACTTAACCCTTCTTTGCATAATGGTGGAAATTTCCATCATAACTTTAAATGCCCAAAAATTAAATAAAAGAACAAGTTCACTTTAAGTGTATCGTGTCTGGATACCTTTTTATTGTCCATTGTATAAAAAAAAACATAGTTGTCAAACATAAGCAAGTGTCACTATCAGAAAAACGAGCTTGAAGTTGTTATCTCGCTGTTTGTTGTAATTGCAATAAACGTATGATTTTGTTTTATTATATTTTACAAGTTCTTATAGCAAAAATAATAATTGTTTAGTTAATTGTCATAAAGAATAAAAAATATCTAACGATATCCTCTTTTATTTGTATTTAGGACTAAGCTAATGATCTTACTTTGCATGATAATGGACATTTTCATCATATTGTTTTTTACTAAATTTATACTATAAATATATACTAAGATTTTTTTAACCATTTTTCCTTTAACTTTGAACATGTATTATATCACCTTGAATTATTTTACCAATAAAGAAAAAATCATGCAAAGAAGGGTTAAACTTCTAGATTTTTCTATACTGAGCCCTCTTTATTTCGCCTAATTTAACTTAAACTAAAAGCAATAGAAATATTACTTCATCTGTGCTCATAATTGTTAAAGTCTTTCATATTTTCACACTTTCATGTGGAATCATCATTCTTTTTCGCTTAATATGTAAAATAAATCATTTCTCTTTGAGTCCTCTTGTTGTGAAACTTCTGTCAAAATAGATTCAGCCATTTTCAAGAAGAGTCACGAAACAATTAAACAAAAACAGAGACTTTTAAAACAGGGTTTTTAGGTCAAGTACGAGTATTAGTCAAACAAGCATGTGTGGTTAGGAAAATACTATTATTTCAGTTTTACGGACAGGCACTTCAGCTGTAGATATATTATTTATTTAAATGAACCTATATAATAAAGTTTACTCAGAACGTATAGCAAAATGCAAAATAAAAATAAGTTAAAAATCTTGCGTTTAAATCTAGCATGAAACATAAGTTCCAAACATAGGAACAAAGATTGGCTTATTTTCATATGGATAAACTTAAAACTAGAAAGGAGCATATTTCATTGATATTTTTGTATAAGATCTTGCATAACTATTGTACATAGATATTTCTGAAGTTTAAAGTTGCATTAACTTTATCATGCTCAGAGTAAATCCATCTGTACAAAATTTTAGTCTATTCCATCATGCCATATCATGATGAAATAAACTACAAGAGCGTTTTGGTTCCAATGCCCCGCTTCGATCGTTGTGTGAATTATACCACAAGTACAAGAAAAGTATCATGACTTGAATATTCACTACGATATTGTGGCAGAATTCTAGATGTTTTTATATATATAGAAGTTTATATATAATATCTGATCCGTCTGCTTTCACTTTTTGTAAATGTTGTGACCATCTTTAATTAGGATTAATTAATAAGACAACATATTAAAATTAACATTTTCATATGTTGTCTGAATTAATTAGAATAATGTATGTAATTGTAACTCCTATTTATGGTCCAAAATAAATTTAAAAAATGCATTAATATGGTTTGTGCAATAAATCTATAGGTGTGTATGTTGAAGCATTTTTTCTTTAATTTCAAAATGCTTCAACATACACAACCCACACACAAAATATGTACAAAGTATATATCTACATATAAAACAAATGCAATTATCCATAATAATAATTAATCCATACTAAGATCGGAATATCATCCTCATAGTAAAATGTATGAGACCTACTTACATAATACATACTTATCACAAAGTTGTTTGAATCACGTTGAAGTAATTAGAAACTCGACCACTATACAAACATGTGGGGTGCTTGCTTTGGAAAATGTCGTCTATACGACAGGACCTGCCCCGGGTCTATTAATAAGATTAATTTATTATTGATGTTTTGAGCTTTAATTTTATATTTACAGGATTACCTACCTTATCGCTAAATAACTATATAATAATTTCAAAATAAAGAAAAATAACATATTCAAATATTTTTTATACAAATATACAGTTATCATAGATAAATATTATACTTATTATTAATAAATATTAAAAATTAATATTCCAAATCCTATTCATTATTATACTTTATTCTGATAAAACTTTATGTATCATTTAACATAATCATAATAAAACTTAACTGTATTACAGACTTGCCGTAACGTGATTGCCGTGATTATTTACCAATAGAAAAAGTAACTGCTCGTTTACCTATCTCTTGCGCAGAAAAAATGTTTAATTTCGGAAAAGGATATTATTCTTAAGCATAAATCATCTAACTTACAATGTTGAAATATTTATATATGTAATTGTTTTACTGAAAATTGTAAACAAGCTAAAATAATCCTTTTTCATGAGGCATATATGTTTATATTTATCACAGCCCACGTATGTCACACTGCTGACCATGGCCTCTCCATTTCTAGTGGAACGGACATTTATCCACCATATTTATATAATGCGGATTGACAGGTAATCAAAATCTGAATAAATATCTGGAGGCTAAAAATATATCTATCTCGGTGCGGAGATCGAACCCGTGATCACTGTCTCCGTAAGCGGCCGCAATAGGTTGGTCGTTGAAGTATATGTAAATATGTTCATATACAAAAATATTGAATTTTATAACTTAAATCATTAATATTTGTTAATAGTCCTAGTCGAACGTTTTTCTTATTTCATGAGTATAATCTTTTTCCTACAGCTTCACTCGATTGTAAACAACTTTGCAATTAATTAATAATTTGTTTTGGTAGGGTATGATATATCTTCATTCAGAGTTATTAAGTAACAATATTGTTTGTTTTTTGTCTGGAATGACTCCATTGCCCCTGGGGTATTTAAAATTACATCAAAAAACCCGCGAGTAAAAGACACGAATCTACGACGTCAACTACTCCTCAACCTGGAAAACCTAATCTTTGTAAAGGTACTATGAATAGTAATCATAACTTTCAACCCCTGGTGAATTTTTTCACTTTCTCAGATTTTCTATCTACCTATTTTAATACAATTTAATACCAAACATTTTAAATGGTGATACTAAACTACAGGTTCTGTCTACTTTGTTCAAAGAAATTCAGTGGAATGAAAACTTTATAAAAGAATCTCTCTCAATCCTCGAAAGGGTAATAAAAGCAATCCTCGTAAAGCTTCAAGGGTCATTCATAATCCTCTATTATGTTGAAAGGGAAACATATGATCCCAAATAATTTTGTATCCTTGTTTCAGTTAACATAATCCTTTGCCGTGCTGTATATTTTCTTCATATATATTATTTATTTTAATCAGTTTTAGATATAAACCTGGAAAACTAAACCTTGATACAGCAGCAGTATACTTTGTGGCACCACTTGCATAAATTTAAAGTGACAAAGACGGTGGACCAACCTCCAAAATCTTGAAATCATGTAACGATGATTGATGGATAGATGGATAGATGGATGTGATAGCCCCTAATGATGTAAGTTTTTAATTTAACTTTAATAGTTTTCTGCTTGATAAAGCAATATAGTATTTTTTCCTTTTGTACTTAGAAAATCCATTTAATTGTCCAAAAAATTGCAATGGGGTAAACCCAGTTGTTTGCAGTAGTTATCATAGTAGTATAAGTTTATTTTATTCAAAGAATATACGAAAAGGCCATAAATTACATGTAAGAAAAAATCTTTATTACTTTTTATAGCGGTGGCAATGAAAACGAAGTGCCTTACTAAAAGCTTCTTTGTTGTCAAAATATTCCTTGCTTCTTTACATTTACTTGGGTGCGAGTGCCGTAGAAGAAAATATGAATTAAACAATACAAGAACATAAAAAATATAAAGTCACGGACACTAAGAACATTATAATACTGTTTGGGTGTATATTATTTTATATTTATGATATAATTTCGTATTTCATTATTTTTCAGGTTGGAATCAATATTCTAGACCGAAGATCATAACATATTTGAAAAAGATCATAACAAGTTCAATTACACAACGCAATTTGCCGCGACGTGACGAGGCATCATCAGGTCGAAACTCACTCACTCCACTGCGAAACGCGTATTTATAGTGAAAAATGGTAGTGTGTGTTTGATGTTTTCATATATATATTTTCTGACCATAGTGGAGTGTTGAAGGATTTGTTCATGGCCGTTCCTCAGTAAGAATCAGATTTCTAATTCAAACGCAAACACAATTTTTTTTTCTGATTTGTGTTCGCAAATCTTATGATAGTAAGTTTGACTGTCCAGCTTTGTAATGGATTTGTGCGAAGTAAACCTGACTGCATCAATTATTTGTTTGATTAGATTCGAAGATGTTAATGCTGGTAGCCTATTTATTGGCTTTAACAGCTTTATCGAATACTGGACCCGCGTGCTCGGAGCTCGTGGGCAAGTATGTAAGCGGCTCGACGCCATGTCGGAGGTACACATGTGTATGCTGATTTTAATTTTTTCATGACGCTACCTTAAACGTGTAGGGGAGGATCGGACCGAAGTAACTAAAGTCCCTATTAGTCCCTTAGGCTTTAAGGTCTAGGGTTGAGAATCTCGTGTAAGCGGCCGGTGTAGAAGTGTTCCCTACTCTACGTGCTCGGCTGGAGCCGGGGCGTAGTCTTTTCGAGGGCGCATTTAAATCGGGCGCATATTTGTTTGAAAAATCAGTATTAATCTATCACACAGAGTTGTTACAACATTATTACGAAATATATTCAAGCGCAAAGTTAAGGAAATCAAATAAACAAAATATTATAATACGAAGGAAATATAAATCTGTGTTCCAAGCTTTCATACGTATACACTTGGAAACTTCATTTAAATTTGCATGTCACTGTAATGAAGCTCTTGGTTTCAAAGGGAATAGTTACGAGCATATGTTCAATTAAGTAATATAGTCTGGCTTTGTGGGACATACATGTAGCGACACAACACGGGAATAGCAGATATGCTATTTTAATTGAAAGAAATTTTTATATCCCAAAATTTAATCACTTACAGCAACTCTTGCCAGCTTAGGAGAGACTTATGTCAAACCTTAACTTATAGGCTATTGATGTTAATAATCATTATATTCGATTCGAATTAAGAACGGTACGCAAGACGCCCTAAATCTATATTTGCACCCAAATGTATTTATTGATTTTCTTGGTAGTATAAAACAGTTTTTAGGGCTTTATTTTAGAGCATTTTTTAAATACTTGTATTTGAAAAGTTTGAAGGAGGAGTTAAGAGTTTTGAACTAAGCGCAGAAGCAATGTGAATATTCAACACGTTCCGCCTCTCAATGACTGAAGCTGCCGTCTACACAGCGACAAACTTTGACGTCAATATTGAAGTTTCACAAATGAAAACTTATAATACTCGTACATGTAGAACATTTGGTGTTACGTAGCGTGAATAATATTTTAGAAACTAATACACACTTCATATATGTTATGTACAAACATTTTAATAAATCTATCCGAATATCAAAAGCACTTTTGTAGCAAAACAAATGTAACCTACACTACAACCAAATTCCATACAAAAAATTTCATTGCCAACAGTTAATCTGATTTTTCATAACATCAAACTTTTGAACAAGAACTGCTTGCGGGCTGCTCAAGTCTGTTTTAAATTTTTCTTTTATTTTAACACTTTCTTTCCCTTCTAATGAAATATATTTTTATTAATAATATGTATATAATCCTGGTTGTCTATAAAACTATATCTATAATATATTTTTTGTGTGTAACTTGTTGCACTGTATCTGAAAAAAATACCAAGAAGAAAATACTTGTGAAATTTCTCTCTTCGGTTTTTCGGGGTGCAGAGGAAACTCGTTAGAATATTAAGGTGATGTTTTACAAATAAAATGTAACAATTTTTTATGTCGAAGAAATAAAGAATCTGAATTTGAGAATTATAAAAACAATTGAAATTCTTCTTCTTTATCATTCTTTTTTTATAATAATTTCTATTCAAGGTTTTCAGAAAATTTCGCAGGTTTCATATCTTTCAAACATTACTGATAATCACTATAAAAGATTTTTCCGATGCGAACACAGCGCAAAATACATTTTTATCATTTCTTCCCGTAGCAAGGTAGAAATTATTCTACAAAATGATAACTCATAAAAGTTATTAAAAACTAATCATTGATACACAATCAAAGGCGTATTTATGCAGTTAAACACATACTATAATATATTTATTTACATTTTGTACATAATGTACAATATTAACTAACTATATAAGAATTCGTACAGGTTATTAAGTTTATATAAACAATATGTACCTACACTGTTTTTTCACGACCACGTGTCTTTATGATTTAACATAAAGCAAATTATTTAGAGAATGACAAAATAAATCTTATAATATATTTTCTCACCAAAATACATAACTGAAAACTGAAAATACATAAAAACCTTCCTGAATAGGATTTTTACTTTTTGAGTGACCGTGTAACGATTTTCATTATTTCTGTAAAAATATAGTTATTAACAATCTTTTTCTATATGCCTACGCTACTACGCCTTTATCTATTTAGAAAATATTAATGTATTTTTATAGGTAGAGGTTAACAAAATAATGTATTTTGTAACTAAATACTTAATATTTTTATGAAAGAGTTAACATGAAATCAACATGCAAGCAGGTTACCTAACAATCGTTCATAAACATGTGTACCACCAAAAGAACTGCCACTACAAATTTGTTATCTACGTTAGGCTAAGATATGAATAATGGGAAGGGAAAGAGGAAGTAATGGGATTCCTGCATTTACTGTACGAAACGCAGTCAAAATATCACCATATTACACGGAGGAAACACCATAACATTACAAAATATCTTTCTATCAGGGTGTAGAATGGCTCCACCACTTTAATGTAATTTTTGAGTCAATTTAATAGGAAAAGACCGAATAGGCTTTATCCAATGAAGTTTTTTCTTGATGTAGAACATATGTATATGTCACCCAATGTTAACAAATATTTTTATACATCTACAGTTCACCAGCAAGGAAATGCAATATGAAATAAGTGTTTTACTGAACAGATATGTTTTATTCTTTTAGTCTAACAGAGGCAAATAAATTAACAATGTAAAATATAATCTAAGTATCGATTAATTTTAGGTTATCTTACACTATTCCAAGCCATTTACAACCAAAGTACTAGCGTTGCTTTACAAAAAGTAATACTTATTCCTGGTTATAAAACATCCTTTATGTTTGATCGAATCTCCTGCAATAAAATCCCATAAAAGTCCCTATATAAGAAAACAGCCTGTTCTTATTTTAATTTACCTTAAGGCAAAACCTTTTTCATCTTATTATGAATTCCCAAAAAGCTTTCGCGAAGCTTATCTGCCTTTCAATGAGTATTAAAAGTGTTGGAGTGATTTATATGGCCTTATAAAAACTTACATCTTAAACTTAAAGGTTTGATCTATTTTCAAATATAAATCTATCAATTTTGCCTTCATTATTTGATATCGGTTTATCATTTATGAGTATTTTTCTTCAGTTTTGGATCTTGAGTGTTAACCCTCTTGTGCAAACGATGAAAAGGCTCATTACTAAAAAGATAGCAGTATAAGTATATAAAAATCAAGATGAAGACGAAATGATTACAGCAAAGGCATAACGATCGAATGTGGTGCCTAGAGCAAGTATTCCAGTTAAGCCCGTTTGTAAATTATCTAAAAAACAAACTAAATACAAGAGTCATAAATCTGGAAGAAAAAACTATTTTATTAAGAAAAAACGTCCAAAACTTCATAAAAGTTGTAAAACTATTACATTTACAATTGCATCTTAATTGCCTTCTGAGATGCAAACATATCATTGATATGGTTTATTTTTATTATTGAATATAATAATAGCAGATCTCGCGCGATCATTAATTATAATAATTATTATATAAATAATTTAAAAGCAAAGCCCTTTGAAAGACTGGAGGCCAAAATAAAAAAACCGGCAATAGGTTAATTGGAGTGTTTAAGAAGAGTTCTAGTAATGTTAAACATTGATGGTCCTCGTTTAGTACATATAACATATGGCTATAATAATTTATATAGACCGACTCATGAAGCTATACAAATAGCTATATTCATACAAAATAATATAAAAGCTTTTAGGATAACAAAAAAATATAAAAAAACCTATGATATTGTAAGAAAGCTTACAATGATTTCAATAATAAAAATAAATATAAATTATATTAAATAAAGAATAGTATATATATATATATATATATATATATATATATATATATATATATGTATATTATATGTATATATATATATATATATATATATATATATATATATATATATATATATATATATATATATATATATATATATATATATATATATATATAATGTTATAATATAATTTTAAAAAACAAAGTAACATGCGGTATTATATAAATTGAAAATTAAGTGAACTGGCTTTACGTTATTTTACTTAAATCTCTAGGAGTAAGCTAGGTTTTTAGGTAGTAAGCTAGGTTAGCTTAGCTTATAATAATCTGAAGAACACAATTGATCAAGGACTTTATTTCATGTTTATAATCTCATATTATTATCTAATATTTATTTTAATATAATTATCTTCTTTAATTCTGGCGGTTTATTACTCAATATAGTTTAATTAAGGCGTCAAAATGAAGTGAAACTGTAAAAGTACAAGCAAGTTTTTTTAGACACTTTTTTTTTTCAACAATTTTATTAGACACTTGCAAAATAGTTACAGATAATTGCTAACAGGTCTGGGAGTACCTTTGCCTAGCCGCTTGTCAGGTATTTGTGGTATTGGTACACGGGTAAACGACCCCGGCCCCCCGAGCAAACTACCTCGTCTTCCGTTGCGATAGTATCTCATCATATCTAAATCTTCTTCTCTATCCTTTTTTAAAGTGCCAAAGGATGCGTGGTTAGGGGCGAGCTTAATCGCAAGCGTGCTGACCGTCTCTGGATCGGGCTCCCCGGGTACTACAATGCTTTACCTCAGCATGCAGGGCTCTGATGCTTCACCTCAGCATGTGGGGCTCTGCTGGGGCTGAACTCCATCCTCCCTTGCGGCTCATGCGAATCTTAATATACCTAATTCGTTAAAAATGACAGCGACGTGGTTCGCCAGCCGTCACGTCCTGATTCCCACGAGGGTGAGAGATCTACGATAAATGTGAAAGGAAGGATGGATGAAAAGTTGGATGGGTGTGAAGGAAGCAAGGAAGGTGTGTCGGGATCGTAGCGGATGGAGATCTGTGGTCTCTGCCTAACCCTACAGGGAGACAGACTTAACTATATGTATGTAATTGCCATCAAAGAAAAAAGAAATTAGAAAAGTTGTATTTTTGCTGTCGGAATAAGCATTTCAGCAGATATCAATACAAGATATATGTATATAAAAAAGAATCTGTTTATAGGGATGGTAATGTTTGTGGATAGGAACGTTATTTAGATTTAAAAGAATGTAACATAAATGAAAAATTTCGCTAAGTCTATGGAATACAAGTTTTTCGTTTATAATAGTGTGAAAGAGATAAAGATAATTATAAAAAGAAGTATAGCATCAACAATTTTTATAAGAAGGGCAACCCTGTCCATTTCGAAACGTCTAAATTGTCATTGTCGAAGTTAAACTGTTAAATCAAGAAATAAACTATAAACAAATTTCGTTTAGTGGGCGTTGCCACATATTGTACTGATAATTAATAGATTTAAACAACTGATAAAACCGTGTTTTAGTGCACGAACCATTGTTGTGTGTGATAACTGATAATAAAATAGAACTCGTGATAAAAATAACAATCATTTATTTTACACGAGTAACCTGTGGTCCATTCTGCTTAATAATTTGACCATATATTCTGTGCGATATAATTTAGTATTTAATATAGTTGTATACACATAATTTATTAATAAATGAATAAGTTTTAATTCATAATATGATACTATCTTATTAAATCATAGATTAAAGAGTCGTTAAAATTTGTAAACAATGTGATTTATATCACACTGAATACTTTGTTAACGTGTAAAAATGTTAAAAGCTACAAGTGTATTTATATTACTTACTAGCGCTAGTATTAAATGCCAATCAAATAAAGACCTTTACAATGGACAACATAATAATGAATATACATTCAAAAATCACCAAGATAGCATTCGAGAGTTGAGAATGCCAAATCCTGGCGACAGTAATTATAGAACTTATGTTTACAACAACAGAAGATATGGTGCTGATCCAAGCCTCTATAACCCTTACAACCCCAATATCAACCAGCCAGGAGGCTTCCCATATAATCCTATAAATACAAACCCTTTGGATGATCAATTTAAATACAATACTGTAAGTAAAAATTTGTATACTGTATTTGGTGGATGGGATATAAATAATAATTTGTAGTACTTATGTGTATGTTCACCATATATTTTATATTATTATTATATGAATTTTTAGTTATTATTATATTAATACACATTATTTTAATTTTGTTATATAAAAACAGAATAGGGACCCGAACAATCCAGATGCTTTATTCCCTGGTGTCCTCGGTGGTTGGAGGGAAGACTTACAGGGTAGAGAAAGGCGAGACTCCCGCCAATTAAAAAGGGATATATTTGTGAATACTAACTATGGACAGGTTCAAGGTTTTAAGGTAAAGAAATCATATTATCAAAGATACTAAAGATATAAAAAAATTTTCAATTTCCATTCATTAAGAATTTTCCTCTTAATGTGTAATTTGTACAAATGACATTAATGAATGATTTTTCACAAATTTCTTTTTGGATTGAATTTGGAATTTGACAAATTAGGTAAATCTCTTGAACTGATTTTTTCAATGTGGCACTTGGTGTCCAAAACTTACCTTATTTTTTTAAATATTTCTTTAATTGTTTAATATCTCTAAATAAAAATTTTTTTATTACAGGTATATGTATATGATAATCCAGATCCGGATTCCGGCTACCGTCCCTGGTTGTCACCTGTGGAGAGAATACAAGGTGAAGTATCTGTATTCTTGGGAATTCCATATGCAAGACCACCAGTACTAGAAGGCAGATTTAAGGTAAATTTTCCATGTTATTTGTAATAACAATTTTGTATCTGATTTAAAATATGTTTTTATTTAATACTTTTGTTTAGTAACAAAAACCACCATAAATCATTCTCGAAAAGCATTTTCTAATAGCTTGAGAAATATTAATTATTACAAAACAGACAATAATTAAGATGAGCAAGTAAGTCTCTATATATTTGATTTTATTTGTGTTCACTCTCTACTTTCTATTTCATTTGATATTCTCAAGGGTTGTGGTTTGCATTTCCACATCAGGATAAATATTTTAGAAGCTAAATAGGTATTTATTTTCTGTCTAGATGTTTGTCCTTGTCATTTGTACATATGTTTATAATGGTAACCACAACACAGGAAATCCTAGTGTAAATTGACATTTTATTTATTTATAGAATGTTGAATAAATCTTTTTAAAGAACATGATCTAATCAGGTAATGTAATTGTTTATCTTTTACTGGGATTTTCTTCTTGCAGCCACCTCGCCAGCACCCTGGCTGGCAATTGATACAAGCTGTTGATTGGGGTCCAGCATGTCCACAGCCTGTTCGATTTACTGGTGCCACTAAGGGCATCCGAGATATGGATGAAGACTGTCTCTACCTTAACATATTCTCACCCAATGTAAGTCAATATTAATTTTATGATAATTGTTACACACAACAATTTTCCAGGTAATGCATATTGAACATAAATTCCTCATTTTAAAAAAAATCAAACATGAATCCTTATTTTATTGCAGTTTTATAAAATGTTTTCTTCACAAAGAAAATAGTGAAGAAATAAATAAAAAAATTGATGATGTGAAAAGAACATTTTTGAGAACTTTTATTTATAAACTTTAAAGCAGCTTTTGTCAATTCAAACTTTTTCTTCAAAATATCAGAACTCTACAATAAAAATCAACAATTATTCAATTTTTTAATGGAAATGAATGACAATCCTATATAGTTTAAATAGTTTAGAAGAAGAAATATTAGTTTTATGAGCTAAAGGTCTTGGGTTCAATTCTCCCATAGCAATAAATATTGATATAACCTACATGCATTCATATTGTCTTAGATGTGGTGTTATCAAGGCACCCATTTATCAGGAAACCCTAATAGAAGCATATAAGTGTAGTGTTTTATTTAATCAAAATATCCAGTAACAGCCATTAAGCCTATTGAATTATTGTCATATAAATAATTAGCCCCCTTAGCATCCTCCATGGCTGTAATTACTTACCATCAACTGACCGCCTCACTTGTTTGTCTAATTATTTTTTTTTATGAATTAATTACTCACCATACCTAACTAATCATACCTTTCTTAAAAGTGAAAAGTGACTAATGAATATTTATTTTCTAAAATAAAGTTTTAGATACAAAAATTGATAATATGATTACTATATTGGATTTTTTACAATATATTGGATCATATGATTAATATATTTTATAACATGTTTTGGTTGTGGGTAATATTACTATGTTATGAATCAATACCATGTATATACAATATGGGTCTGTGTTAGGCTGATATTTCACTAATACCATATTTACTGGTCATTCAGAAAATCATAAGCAGCATTTACTAATTTATTTGAAGTTTTGAAATGCTACCACTTTGTTTTTTTAGGCAAAAGTCTTTACATCATTGTCAAGAAACATCATTCAAAATTTGGTGATCTGAAACCTCTATCAAAATATTTATTAATGTCTAAATGTATTCTATTTTAAACAATATTTTATATTTATATTTAAAATAACATGCCGATTTTAAATATTTTATCGCCATGCTTCAGTCCTGTCTCGATTCATGTGGTATTGTTTATGTCAAGGTTGTGATGTCATTTGAGTCATATCACATTTGTTAATGTGAATAGTTGCAAAACCAGTTTATTTAGATGGCTGTTTAATCTAATTTTGTATTAGGTTAATCTAATTTCTTCATTTATTGCTTTCACCTTTACATACTTGTATATATCCATATTTGTTATGATGCAAGAGATTCCTAAAAGTCAGATATTTTGTAGTTTTTATTTGATGGTGATACATGATTTAGTGGCAGTATGCTATAGTACAATGCCTTACTGTAGAGAAACAAGATAAATCATTTGAGACCAATTATGAAGATTAATAGGATACGAAAGTGCAGGCGGCGCTGTATAGATTGAATTAATTTACTAGTCTCCACTGTGACTTGTGATTCACTATGGGGTTAATGATCTGTAATAACATTGTTCCAAATTTGTCAGCGTAACCATGTTTTAAATGTACTTAATTCCTCAAATTTTATTTTATAATTCTAATAAGATTATACAGTAATCAGGGATTATATTCAGTTAGAATGAAGATTTCGTAAGGTAAATTATAATAAGAAATGTGAATGCTAATTTCATATTTATAAAAAGAAAGTCACAAGGCTTAAGCACAAATAAATAATTCTACTCGTTAGTCTGGACTAATTACTAGAATGGTTCAATCGATTTTGATGGGACTCCACTAGAAGATACAAAAACCACCCAAGACACGGTTTCGTTAGTAATAATTAAGGTCTTTAAAATAATTAAGTTTCCGGGGAGATTGAAACTACAAAAAACAGGAAATGCAGTATTGAGCAATTTTTTATATAACAGCAGATAAATGAGTGGAGCTAGCATGGTACTGATTATCTAAATATATATAAAAAGTCTTTTTCTCTGAGTCCTAAGTCCCCCTGGCATAAGGCAGACACGACGCTTTTCCATCTCGTTTGTCTGAGGCCAAACCCTTGACTCGTCCAAATAAGTACATTGTTGAAATATAGATGTAGAATTAAAACATTTTTGATGTTTGCCTGAATGCATTTTATCAAAATGTATTAAGACAAAGTAATATTTTATTTTTCAACTGTAATCTTCATTTTATATGCAAAAGAAAAGTAGTTAAAAGTGACGTATTCTGTTCCATAAATTTACAAATACTTTTGTTTTGCATAATAGAGTGTGGTTACAATTGTAAAACCTCTCCTCTCGCTCCGTTTTTATCTGATGGACTTTTTTGTATAGAACAAAAAACGACCTCAGTTTGTTACTTTTGATAAATGTCTTTTTATCCTTCTTTTTATATTTGTTTGTTTAAACGTTTATGAGATAATGTCTTAAATCTGAAGTTTAAATAAAATGTATTTAATAATTATTCGCAAAATATAGCACGGACGTAAATATTTATTTTCGTTAGCAGTTTCGAAAAAATTTCAAATTTCACACAAATACATTCATACATATTTTTTATGATATTTACATATTATTAAGAATAAATAAATTCCTCCGTCATTCCGAAACGTAAAGGTAATGAGGCTGCAACTATAATTTATAAACAAATAAAATAAAAATAACTCTTATTCCATTAATTCACTTCCATTAATTCACTTTTGGTAAAATTTTACTTAACACTTACATTTGGCAATTTCGTTGTTACATAAAACATAACGTAATTTATAAATTACCCTTAGTTGTAACAATTTTATCATAATTTTTTTACTTTTGTTCAAAACTTATAGGTTTATTTTTTCATTTACACATATTGAAATTAAATACCTATGAATTTCAATATGTGACAGAAACCGTGAACAAGTGCGTGTTTTTAGTTTTAGTCCTCAAGAAACAAAACCGATCCGACCGATGATATTTTAGACAAGCATTTAACACAACACAAGTGTGTCACTTCGTCCTAGTGTCGCGTGAGTCACGTCGGTTATAGTATGTGTTCTAGAAAAGAGCGTATGTTCGCAAAAGTCCGGCAATGCATTTGCGACCACGCCGGCGTTGTCGATGTCTATGGGCGGTAGTGATAACTTACCACAAAGTGACCCGCATGCTCGTTTGCCCGCTCTGCTATAAAAAAATGTGTTTTTATTTGTCGGTTTCTAATGTTTCAATTGTTGTCGTTTTTTACAGCAAAATCTATTTTTGTGTGGCATTTCAGCTAATATTTTAAGAATAATGTCTAAGTAGTTTATTACATTCCTCAGACAGACGCTGGAGCCACCGCTCAAAAGTACCCGGTAATGGTATACATTCACGGTGGGCAGTTTTCTTCAGGTGCTTCAAACCTTTTTCCTGCGCACATGCTAGCGGCTTTCTACAACGTTGTGGTGGTTTCATTTAACTACAGACTCGGTGCCCTTGGTAATTATGATTTTTATATTAATAACTTACATCAAATCGCTGACCGTCTATAGCAACCCACTGCTGAATATAAGTCTCTCTAAAGCTGGAATAACATGCCTATAATCGAAACGCCGAGGCCCAAACATTGGGCATTGAGGTAGCGGGAAAGGCTTGTTACTGCCGTAGGCCGACAATGATAATGATTTCTAATACATGATTTCATGAAGTAAATATAAAGGGGAAATAACTTTATTTCAGGATTCCTATCGACAGCAGATGAAAATTCTCCTGGTAACTACGGCATACTAGATCAGATAATGGCTTTGCGCTGGGTGCGAGACAATATCGGACCATTCAATGGTGACGTTGCGTCTATCACATTATTCGGTCCCGGCGCTGGGGCCGCTTCGGCCGGTCTGTTGGCTCTGGCCCCACATACCAGTCAAATCGTATCCAGGGTTATTGCTCAAGTAAGGATAAAAATATCGCCATTTCGAATAAATATTTTCTGCTACCATTATGACTTAAACGAGATTTCAATTACAAGAGTAAAATATAATAGTATGGTTTTTGTAATTTTTACAAACAATAATTTTTATAAAATCTGCAAAGTATAGACAGCGTTCTCTCCAGAAATGGGGAGGCCCCGTGATCTGCAGTGGGAGATTATGGGGCTGTAAAAAAATAGCCGTAAATTTAAAAATATGGTGTTAGTTTTAGGTTTCCAACACCTCACGTATGTTCCACCGCTAGGAACGGGGTCTCCCCATTTCTAGAACCTAAAACGTTTGTCCAAGCTGGTTTGAGCTGGGTGCCCAGACTCGAAATTAATGCCTGTAGATCATACATTAATATAAGTTAATCAAAATGTAAAACCATAATTGACTACACAAGTTTTTTAAATTTGTATAAGTATTAGCATATGATATACTTTTGTTTTGTATTAAATAAATACTTAGCCGTCATTATCGACTTTAAGATACATTTCTATAACTTTTACCTCTTGCCATTTTTGAACGACATGTAAAAAAGACGCACACATCTACATTTAAACTATTGATCTATATTATTATTTATTATATTAAAATATAATAAAACGTCCTGTTGATTAATGATCCGTTGAAAGCAAATGATACTATTGCTCTACCCAAATCTACATACTTTTTAGTGGGACCTGCTATGATCCATCCAATTTCACCTCTTAAACGTCATAAATAATATACTTTTTTGTAGTATCTTTATAGTAAAAGGCCAATGAAAGGATTACGTGTATGGGTATCCGTATCTGCAGCCTCCCACCCATTTATACGAGTAAGTAACAAAACCTTCCCAATTTTATAATGTGTATTCCCCATTTGTGTTACAGAGACAAATGGGGAATATAAATGTATAAATTTGCGAAGGTTTGACTTGACTAAATTGCTGATTGCCCCGGGTCAAGAGTACCCTTAATCGGCGAGCTTACATGAGGAGTGATGAGTATGCAGGAAGCATGGAAAGTATGCCGAGATCATAGCAGATGGAGAGCTGCGGTCTCTGCCTACCCCTACGGGATACAGGCGTGACGATATGTATGTGTTTTACAGAGTGGGTCGGCGCTAGCGGACTGGGCGCTGATCGAGGATAAGTTCCGTGTTCAGAACACCTCGCTCGTGTTCGGACGACTGCTAGGCTGCCCCATTGATTCGTCCTGGAAGTTAGTTAATTGCCTGCGCCAGGGAAGAAGCTTCTATGAACTAGGCAATGCTGAATTTCAGGTATTAAAATATTTCATATGTGAATCCATCTCCTAACTTAAATAGGTAGCACTTATCAGTGTTGTATTTTCCATTTTATTTTATTTTGTTATTGCCTTTTATTTTAGTAGCTCTATAAACATTCTCCTTAGTCTTTTTTTTATTTTATTTTTCCCTCCATGGTATCTGAAATAAAATTGTAATAACAAACCGAATGTCTAATTATACTTCTCAGCATACTAACAAATAAAGTTGTTCATTGATAACTTTATCAACAATTTCTTTACGCTCTAGCCCCAAGTAGGCTTTATACCCTGGGGTCCAGTTCTCGAGAACAACTTCACATTTCCCGGAGACGAGTGGTACGATGGTTGGCGCGAACGGGATTGGCATTTTCTGAGCATCACACCTGAAGAGCTGATCGCAAGGCGGCAGTTCAATCCTGCGCTGAGATATATGACTGGTGTCACAACACAGGAGGCTGCTTACGTATTGTGTAAGTAATATTTTTTTTATTTTAATTTCTGTGCGTAAAAATAAACACTTCTAGCTAATGACATACTAAAAATATTAATATTATCCATAGAAAAGCCAATGACCATAAGGTGCTCGTTTTTTTTTGCAACGGAGTTTAGTAGCTTAGTTTGAGTGATTAACAATCAAAACATTGCTAGTGTTCTTTATAATAACTGATGGATTTTTTTTCTGTATTCCAGATAATAATGATTCTCTTGCCCCAACGTACGAGATATCTGAGAAGTGGTTCAACCAAAAAGTACACGAACTAGTGTTGCGCTACAACTACACGCTGAACCCGCGCGGTGTGTACGAAGCCATTCGATACATGTACACTTACCACCCCGAACCGCACAACACTAGCGCCATTCGCGATCAGTACGTACATGTAAGTAATTATTTTAATTATTCAGAATCCATAATTTAAATATCATAAAAGTTACGTCAAAATTGAAACTCATATTAAGAAAATAAAATAATATTATCTTGAAAACCTATCCCGTACCACGCAGTGATAATACAAGTATGATGTCCATTTATTTTATTTATTTACAAAATCCACAGCACCTACATAGATGACATAATATAAAAATATTTACATATCTTACTGCAAATAAAGGATTTACATTATGTATACAAGTATTATTTAAATTTGATGAATAGAACAATCGAGCATTAATTAACCTAGAAAAGACGTTTCACTTAACTTTTACGTTTGCGATATTATATGAATAAGTGATAGATATAGTGTGTGTACGTGTGTGTGACTGACTATATGTATTTGTATAAACTATATAATTTAAAGTTCGAGTGAAAAATATAAAGATACAATTTTTTTAATATAATAAAGTTCTGTTCGAAGTATGACAGAATTTTCGGCGAAGTCAGTTTTGCATTAAAAAGTTAAAAAAAATGTGCCACCAATTTGTCGAATTGGCGAAGTGTTTGTTTTTTGAACCAAGAATTGTGGATTCGATTTCTGCATCAGAATAAATGTTTGAATGGCTCATTGTATTACATCTTGAGCGGTGTCCTTGTCATTTGTGTCTTTATAATGATGTCCGTGATACAGAGAATTTTAGCGAAGCGGTTACCGCGGTTTTATGCCGCTGCGCCACGAAAAATACACTTACAGTTTATTTAACATTTACATTACAATTATAATCTTGTAATACAAAAATGAGAAGATAAAAATTAAAAAATATGTAAATAGAAGACTAATAGACAATGTTTTGATAGCTAGCGTGTGCGTTGACTGTTTTGTTTATTACGTCTCTCGTCGTGCTTGCCGAAAACGTGGTAAACTTATTGTCAATAGCCGAAAAAGCTATTAAGATACCAGATGTATCCTATTTTCACTGCCTTTATGGCTACCGCTTTCAAACGAAGTTGTAATATTACTTACCTAAGGTTATATACTGTTATTTACTTACTCTTAATTTTACCAACAATTTATATGTACAGTAGAACCTTGATTATCCGAACCAATTGGGACCGAGGCTAGTTCGTATGATCGAAACGTGAGTTTTATTGGACGAGATCATAAATAACACCTTATCACATAAAAACATACATACATATTTATTAAAATTTGACATACATATTCGACTTTTTAAACAGTTGAAAAAAGTCGAATGCTTTTTGCTTTTCGACACCATACAGAATCACTAGAGATACGTTATTTTCGCCGTTATCTAACTTCGTAATTCTTTTTATAATAAAAGTTTTATCTGTTTCAGCTTCTATCAGATTTCTTATATAGAGCACCCACAGATAAAATGGTGAAATTGCTACTTGAACAGAACATCCCAGTATACATGTATGTTATGAATACTACAGTGGAATCATTCCGATGGCCCGAGTGGAGACGATATGCACACGACGTAGAACATTACTTCCTCACTGGAGCGCCATTTATGGACCAAGAGTTTTTTCCAAGAAGGCAAAGGATTGACAGACAAGCATGGACACCGAATGATAGAAATATGAGTCATTTTTTTATGAAGGCATATTCAGACTTCGCAAGATTTGGGTGAGTGGTTTTGTCGTCTAGTTTTTTTAAGAACAGCAATTTTTTGGCATTACTAACACACAGACTGGCTCGGACAGTACTCCTTCTTTTCACACAAACCGGCGCGGACCCCATCGGACTGTATTCCTTCTTTTCACACAGACCGGCGTGGAGAGCATCGGACTATGCTCTTTCTTTTCACACAGACCGGCGCGGATTATAGGAGCTAGCTGGAGCTGACCAAGCCGTTTCACATAGACCGGCTGGCTTTCACAATCGGAGCCGGTCGGCTGCGCGAGCTCAAAAGAGAACATAATCCGAGCTGATCGACGTCATCAGAAGCGGCCGGTCAGCTTTTCTTATTGTTTTACTAAGCACCTTCGCCTGGCACTCAAGTAAAAAAGAAGTGAAATGTAAAAATAAACCTTGTTTTAATTATCCAAAACTTTATTTTGATTACGATCAAAATCTGCTCTCTTCTCTGAGCCGGTCTGTGTGAACGGACACTTACTCATATATTAAATATTTTTTTAGCAATCCTACTCGCTCGCGTATCCTTGGTGTGCATTTCGAAGTGGCTCAAGCCGGTCAACTGCGTTATCTAAACTTGAACACCACCTTCAACTCCAGCATTCAGCTTAACTATCGGCAGACGGAACTCGCTTTTTGGACCGTGTACTTACCCACTGTCATTGGAAGACTCCTGCCTACCTACCCTCCAATTACTGAGGTATATATTATTCTTTTTACTTAGTAGCAGAAGTATATTTACTATATACATTTTTTGCTAAAATTTATTTTAAATTACAGTTTTGGTGGGAACCAAAGCAACCCCTACAGATTGCCTTCTGGTCGGTTTCGAGCGCGTGTCTACTGCTCATAGTTCTACTGGTGGTATGCTGCATGCTCTGGAGGAACGCTAAGAGGTGAATTTTTGATGAATATGCGCAGGTTACGACCTCAATGTACATAAGTGCGCTAGCTCACCAATAGCCTCCTCACGAAGATCGCTGAGCATTACGATGGACAGAATAAAACTCTTTCTGTGATTCCGTAATCAGGGACGGCAAGTTACTCCGAGACTATTTACTCTGCCTTAACTATTACGGGCAGAATAACGATGTAATTATTAGCTATTGTATATCGATTATTATATAATAGCTGACACGAAGCGATGGTTTATACGGAATGACTCACAGAAATAAATAAAACGGGGACATCCATCCCCAGCGCAGGGGTGTGGGGTCGAGCCTCGGGGATGAACCCCTCGCCCTCGCGGCGGGTACGGGTAAGGGTGCGGGTGCGGGTGCGAGTACGATGAACGAAGTCTGTGGTCTTGCTCGGAGTAAGCCCACACGCCCATTAGTTCTTTATTTCGTTCAAACGATTCACAAGTCTCACTAGTTGAGCTATACACTATTTCGTAAAATTAAACAATTACAATTTTAATTTTGACCTAAGACTATGGGGCTTGTTGCCTTTATTCATTTATACACTGTTACTATTACTATGTGACGCGATTACGAATGTCACTATTTTGGATGAGTTCTATTATGCTCGAACACTATTCTACATGAGTATGAACATATAACGCTCTTACACTATTTTGACTCGAATGTTATTTCACTATTTGGCTCGAATATTATCTTTCTCGATTTAAAACGATCACTATTAACTATTATATTTATCTTTCGCGAACAATTTTGTTTCACTGACTGTCGAACCTAGAGCGAACCCTGTACTACGGCAGGCAGTTCCCTTGTATGACACATTTATATATATTAGTTATATTATGTTAAATGCCATACTTAATGTAATATTATAAAAGTCTGAACAGAGTTTTAAAAACTATAAACCAAATTATACAAAAAAAAGAAATATAGTTTACAAAAAAGAAATTATATTACAAATCACGTCACGTCACGTGCAGCGCTTATGTGTGGTATAAATAAATATATGTAGGTGTGTCATTTTTTGCCTGTATCTGAGTGTAAATTAATATTTACCTAATATCAAATCAGTTTTAAGTATCAAAGTTTTAAGTAAGCTCTTTTATGGAGCATATATAATGCAAACACTATTAAATCATACTAATACTGAACTTTTAAAACTGAAAATAATTTTGTTAATGTGATAAAACGAAATCTATTGTTTGTAATCTTGCTAATTCACAATTATTCGTTGCTTCTAAAATTAATTATTTCATTAATTGCAAATGGTAGGGAGTTTTAATACAATTATATATGCTGTTACACATCACACTATTCTCGATTATTTTCCTGCCCCGAAGTTACTAACAAAACTAATTAGTATCTGAAATGTATTACATTTAGAATAAACAAGTCTAAATGAATAAATAAACCTATAAACAATTTTATTTGCTCAAAAAAAAACAGAAACAACAAAAAGATACATCTCTTTTTTGTGTGGTCTCTACACCATTCATATACCATTTCTATTCATATGTCCACTATAAGAGTAAATATCAGTATATATTTACTGCAAAAGTATTTTATCTATATAAACAGAAATGAATCGCCGAAATATATCTACGCGCTTAATTTCAAAACGATGAAATTATATAGTTCTTTTTTTGTATTTTTAATTATAAGTTTTGTATAAACGATAATTTTCAGGAAAAAAAAGTACGGAAAGACGTTAAAAAACAATTGTTTTCTTTTCCGTCATATTAAATCGCAATATAACTAAAAGATGGTGCCATTACTATGATTAACAAAATAAATGTCGGTATTAACAGAACCGTTTCTTTCGCATTACAAAAGCAAAACTATGTTTTTGTGCTTCGTGCTGTTCTTTCCTCTGAGGTTTGTCTCATTTTGTTCATAAGGTACACCACCCGTGCGAAGCCGGGGCAGGCAACTAGTGAATAATAAAAACTAATTTGCGATTCCTAATCCGACCGCCAAACTTGAAAATATAATGGCAACAATTCTTTATTTTGAGGGACTCTAATATCCAGCAATGAACTTATATGGCTGTAATGATTGATGAATGATGCATCTTATATTCGTTGTAATATATTATAACCCTTCTATAATGTACATATACACATGTAATGCTTCGGAAGGCTGAACTAACACTAACCAATTAACATTACAGGGCATCACCACCCAAATGGAAAATGGTACCAGTCGTGTAGGTGAACAATTACTAACACTTATTGAATTCCATCTAGCTTGTAGTTGCTTTTCATTGTTTTATCTGCTAGTATGCGATGTTTTCATTTGTGAAGAAAAATGGTTTCTATTCTATTTTGAAGACATTGACATATTAACAATTATTTTATATGCTTTTATTATATTTATATACATATCTTCGGGTTCGTTTTTATATATGTAATGCTTTGGACATGGTATCTAGTAGGTAATGTGATAAAATTTAAACAGGATCAACATTAAAGTTAGTTAATTGTTTGCAATGATTAAAAGCACTCTATTAAAATATATCATATTGGATGTAATTGATAATAATCTTTCGTCATTATGTTCTGAGCTGCTTAATCATAAACCTGAAGGCTACTGATGAATATGAACCTGCTTATTGCTTAAGGTGAACCAACCTTGCCCGATCGACTGCTTCATGCATTCACTTTTTGCCAACAATTCAATAATGTTCAATATAATTGAGTTCATAACAATTCAATAATGTGAAATATAATTAACAGTTGAAGCGACAAGATGGTGATATGTTTTATCAAATATATTCATTTATTCGGCACAAAAACAAATTACAGTCTTGCAAGAGTAATACATAATATAATATTATAATATAAAAATCTTGCAAGAATAATTTTTGCAAGATTTTTACGCCCGGACTAAAACTTAAGACTTGCGCACAGCATGGCTACATTATATTAACAATAAGGGCTACTTATACATACTTATAATACAATGAAATATAATTAAGCAGGTAAAATAAATAATTAAAGAAGGATAACAATTTAATTTCGGTAATATCAGCTGTTTTTGTACTGTGGTCAATTAATATATTATTGTATAGGCGACAAATCTGTCCTTATTCTAAAGTGAAAGTGATCATACAGAGAAACTGATCGGTACTACAATGGTGACATCTTCATGGTGCCGGAAATGGAGGAGACTGGAATAGACAACACGACGCGCTCCAGAGATAACATCTATGAGTACCGTGACGTACCCGTCAAGCGACCGCACACCCCGCAGACGTTGACAAGAACGGTAGGTTGAGGTTTCTCTTCTAATCTTTCCATGAAAGATATAAAAAGGACAACGAAATGAACGTGTTAGGTTTCTCATTTTTATCATCAAGTATGAAAATTTAGCTGTAGTTGTATAAATAATAAAAAAGGTAAAATTAATATTATTAATATTTATTAGTAATATTTGAATTTTATTTGAAATACTGCTAAAAACTCAAAATGAATCTAATAATATAGACATCGATTTTTAAATACGTTATACGTTTTATAGATGGGGTCAAAAGGTAATGAAGAGAAAACTGTTTATAGTATGTAATAACTCATTTAGATTCATGTAATAACTTGATACATTTTCTGTATTACTAGAATATTTAAAAAAAAATTACAAGCGCTATTAGCATAGTTAAGTAGGAATTGCGCTTACAATCCTCGTAGGTAAAGCAAGCAATTATAAAAGTGTTAACACGTTGAGCGTCACGTCAGTCATCGGTGGCTGACACTGAACTTTCCGTTTACGCAGATCGTCGCACCATATAACCGGGGGCGTTCTACACTACGTTTACCGAGCCGTGGTCTCCACTCCAGCACTCGTTTGCTCCAACGATTGCCGGATCTCCGACAAACGTGACCAGCCCATTGCCACATCAGTTTGCTAATTCGAAAGGCTATGTCGGTGACTTTAGTTCTCTAGCGGATTTGTTCATTCCGAATCATATCTACCAGAGAAACTCCGAGCATAGCTCTCTTCATAGTTCTTTGAGCGACTCTGAGATTGTGAAGCAGACGGACTGTCTGCGTCCACGTTTTAAACATGGATTATAATAATAAATATCGCTGTCTCGCTCTTCAGGTAAGCCAACCGCAAACACTGCAATCATCTCGCCCACCATCGGTGACATCCACAAGCTCAGCACTATCACTCAAGGACAGTACGGTGACGCGCGCGCCTGACCCCGCCCCGCGGGTGCGTTCGCGCACACAGCTCGTTCACGGCGTTCCGCAGACAACCGTGTGATGTGCGGAAGCGAAATATCAACTCTAAACGGTTAATTACGCCTTTGCTTCGTGTGATAACTTTCATTGAAAAATAATAAAAGATACTAAGACTAAGACTATTTCATGATATTATATATTTTTCGTAAATTATTATTAATGACACAAAATTTTGCGATATATCATTACCACAAAAATTTTACCTTTACATTCCAGTAAGTATTAAATAAGTACATACATATAAGAACTAAATATGTATTATTGCAATTATATACAATATCATGAAATAGGAAAATTAATAAATTATTTGATTATACATATAATATGTTACACTTAAGAATGTACTAAGGTTCTTCATTTTGTGACGATAAATTTTATCATGATTATCACTTATAACCATGCAATGGTGGCTAGTACATATTTTTATGATAACGTTAGGGAAGGCCCTAACTTCACCATATTAGAGAAAGAAGTCCTTAGTGTATTATAATTTTTTTTATTAAAAATTTGTACTCAATTTACTACACGCTCGAGAAACGTGAAATACAATCGTTATTAAATCACAACAGCCAAAATAGTTTGGAGTTGCGCTTACTTGTGATAATTCATATCTGACCTGTAATATATTTACCAGTGATGACAAATAATTATAAATTAACCACGCTATATTTATTATAATATAATAATATTTGATGGTAGATACTTACCAACAGTTTTTTTAAATACATATTTCAACGTGTAAAGATATTTTTGACCACCGTTAGGTTAAGTTTAAAATATTTCATTTATAATTGTAATTGCATTTTTTAAAAACATTCCAATGTCTTGTAATAAATCATATTTCAAAGTTTAGTTAAATTAGACTGAAAACCTTTAATATAAATATAGGTTAATCTACGATAACGAAGGAGTTGTGATAGAAATAGTATGCATAATTAGGAGTTTCGGCTACACTGTACTCAATAAACACATAAGTAAACAAATGCAAAATAAATACATTTTAAGGACAAAGAAAACATAATATTCTATTTTGCAAGACCCCGTAATACCAAACCTTTGTACTGCTGACGCAAATGAAATAAATAGTTCAAGAAATACAAAAAAATAACGTTTCAATAAATCAAACATCCTAAATAAAACTTTTTACCACGCTTTACTGCGTCATAGTGATGTGGTAACAAACTAATACGAAGCTAAAGAAACAACACAAATTTAAGTATTGAACAGACAGCACTGTTTGATGAAAAATGCGTGTATAGTTTGCCAAGTCTGCCTGTGCGCCTGATACTGATTCATATAATTAATACATGTTAAATATATGTAATTTAATTTTTTAAATTTTAAAATATATTAAGTGTTCCTTCGCTTGCTTGCGCAACTACTGCTTGTGCAGCTTAATAATATGAACAAATTTATTCGTAGCTTGTGTAAGAAGTATAACAAAGTTGCACATTATTATACAAATTATATTTACATATAAATAGGTATAAAATATACCAATTTCATTTTCAAAAGTCATGTTTGTGATTGTCTGTCCGTCCATTTTTGTGTATTTTTTATTAATTTTATCGTTAGTTATAGTTATATTGTAAAAATAATAAAATATATTCTACATGTAATGACTATATAATTAATACCTATGTATAGTATGTGTGAAAATATAGATGCCTTAGAAAATAACAATAAAAATATTTTTAATAACAATAGTTTTATTTAAGTTAAACTCCAGAAAGTGAAACAGTAGCCACAAGAAAATTACACTATTTTTGTCTGTCTATACTCATGTTTTAGAAGTAGTTTTAAATGGTAATTTCTACTCTAAATCTATAAAATAATTGCAACTAAAATTTGGAAACATACGTAATAAATAAAAAATAAATTATCTGAACAACGCATTAATGGAGACTAAAGTTTAATTCAAATTTTCAACGGATAATCGATGCTAAAATTTAGTACAAAATTTTCAACGGATAATCGATGCTAAAGTTTAGTTCAAATTTTCAACGGATAATCGATGCTAAAGTTTAGTTCAAATTTTCAACGGATAATCGATGCTAAAGTTTACAAATACGTTTAAAATACTTACAAATTTTCAACGGATAAACTAAGGCCTACATTTTGGCACGAAAAAATAAGACAACAATAGATAGTCCCTCTTGCAATATGCAAACGAACAAAAGTTGACTTTTATTTAAAAGGTCTAAAAAATTGCTCGTCCCGCATTCTCATACCTTAGTTTCAATACATTTTAAAGTAAAAAATCTAAATCTGTATCAACATCAGCTTCTGCCGATATCACAATTTAGAAATAAAGTTTACAGTAAAACATTTTCGAAATCGTCACGAAAATTCTAGTTAGAATCAAATCAAAACATGTTCAGTCTGTGTATGCCAAATAAGTAAAAGATATTAAAAAAAAATTGACAAATTCCAACAAACATGAGTACTCTACCTCTACCAATATATAAACATTGATTTACTCATAAACAAATATCATCATTTTTTTAGTATTATAAACTCAATGCAGTGCTGCTGTGTGTTTGCATTGGCATATTTCTGGTAGCGGTTGCGCCGTGTATCTCAAATCGCAAGTCGGGCCACACACGCGTTGTGCTTCGTAACTATCACGAAGTAAAAGACGTCCAGGTTTCTCCATCAGATCCACCACGTAGTTCGCTCTGAGCAAACCTGCTGGGTAATTTTCTTCGCGTTCTGGTGTATCTCTCTATAAAAATATTATCTACATTGACTAATTCTGACTACACCGTTAGAAAGTAGTTAAGAAAAGTCTTTCCCGTTGCACTCGCATATATAATTTTACGTTGATACATTTTAGAGCGCCTTTCTGTTTTATATTACAAAATTAAATATTTAACATATAGTTAAGCATTTGCACAGTTCACAAAATTTTATTTGTGATTCTTTAGGATCGTAAAATTTGATTATATGTCATATTAATGACAGAAAACTATATAATCGATAAAAAATTCTCTATTATTTGTTCTTTGTATTTCTATTTGATTATGTGACTCCTATGACATTTGACACTGGCAGAATTCTCTGATAGTTACCATAACCAAAGAATTGAAATGGGCCGATAAAAACTGTCCCAAGCTTGTAATGGACAGCAGTGTATCCGCACTTTTCTCGCTTCGAAAACACTGCTGGCTAAGCAGAGCCATTTTTTAATACCAGTCTGTTGATTGTTAAAACCAACCGGTTCAAATTCTGGAAGAGCGACCTCGCACCAAGCGTATCCGCTGTGGCTGCGAGTGAGCGCGCACGGCAGCCCGACGCGATCCGCCAGCACTTTATACAGTAACGCACGTTCCAACGCGCCGCCGCAACGAATCATGCCCAATCCAATAATATTGGACCCCAAATCCCTCTGTTAAATAGTATTGTCTATTTTATTAGTAATTCATTATCATGGACATATTTAATTAGGGGCAGAATTAAAGCGGATTAGAGCCACGATGCAGGCAGTTTTTTCGGAAATTTATTGTCCCTATATAAATGAATTGGTCTAGACCGAGAAAGTAACATATTCTTTCAGAAAACCGACTTTCGAGTCACTCGCAGCTTTTCTGCTACCCTGAGCACACATCATCATCTAACTCTAAGAAAGGGCAACACATCACCTTGATGTCCTAGATTTCTATGGGTGGGCAGTATTATTTATTATCAGGACCGCTTTTATGTTTATTTACCTTTTCTATAACAAAGGATGTAATCAACCAATATTCACTTACCCAACTGAAAATCAATTTATAAAAACATATAGAAAGTATTGACTATCTTAAGTTTTCTAATTAAATATACTTCTATAATCAAAGTTTTCAATGTATCATTATACAAGCTATCTTTATCCAAATATAGTTTATCGAGAAAATATTTTTAATACAACTTGTTTTCGAATATACATTCAGTTCAATAAGTAAAATAAATGTTTTACCATCAACTCGGCCACGTGCAAGTTAACACTTGGCATGGAGCAATCCCGCTCTTGGGACAAACCGCTCATTGCGTCTGCTACAAATTCAGCCAAAAGTATCGCCTTTTGTTTCAGCGAAGTAGACACCTCTTCACATTTGTCACGATATCTGTCCAAAGACATGAAACGATGTAATCTACAGTGCCTCTGATTTCGTAAAAGATGACTCTTTTGCCTACCTCACCCCAATTAAATTTGACCTCTGCAGTTATACCAATACAACAGACCAGATTCAGATTATGTATACCATCCGATAACCAAAAGTATATTTACCAAATTAATGTTATGTCAGATCTCCAGACAATATTTGTTTTTGGGTAATGTTCAATGTTATTAATTAATTTTAAATGTGTGTATATAAAAATGATTTACTTCATTGGTAGTAAGATATATACAATATTTTTCATAAAGTTATTTAAACGCCGTGGATTTTGTAAATAAATAAAAATAAAATAAAATACATAACGCATCCAGCCTTTGTCGAAATGATTCAAAGTTTCACTGAAGAAGGAAATATCTAACGAGAGAGTGATTCCTATAATCGTAATTGTAATTTATCAGATGTTTGATAATTAATACAGTCTTCCACAACTGCAACAACGGTCAACTGTATATATGTGTAGATATGTGCCTCCTTAAAAATTAAAGTGTGGTAACGCAATATTTTTTATTACTCAGTTTGATACTATTATCCGTATACTAATATTTGCTCCCATAGTCGGGGAAGAAATGAGGTAACCCTATTCTATGCCGGGAACCACACGGAAAGTTGTTTATCAATATTTTTTTACACTAGATGAGGATATAAATTGTTTAAGAATCATCATCTTCCGCATACGGCAGTTCACTATCTGAAATAGACTTCTCCCAAGATGCATCATCCAGTCTCTACCAGCTTCCCTGCTCAGATCGTCGCTCTAGCTAGCCAGGAGGCTGCCCACACTACGTTTGCCGATACGCGGTCTCCACTCCAACACTCGTTTGCTCAAACGGTGAGAATATGAAAGCAAAATGAATTCTATTACTTAACCCACCGTACTTCGTAATGTGCATCCTCTATCTCGAAATAATGCAAAGATTTTGATCTGCAACAAAAGTATTTAGGTATTTTTTTTTTTGTTTTAAGTATGAGTAACATTCAGTCTATATGTATGTACTTTGTATTGGTGTAACCATTTACGACTATTTGTATGGGTGTAGACATTTACTTATGCATATTTATATTTTTATATTGTGTTCGATCTTCGGATTTTGCGGATGTCGTTGAAACTAAATTGAGTTGGAGACACCATATGAAAGAACAAAATAATATAATTGCTAATATCATAAGCACATAAGTATACCAGATATATGTAGACAACATTAACCATCCAAGTAATGTCATGTTATTTTCCACTGTATAATAATTTGACCACCCAAATTTACAAATTATTCGCTTTCTCACCCGTAGGTCGCGGGTTCAACTTCCGACATCAAGAAAATAATTGTATAGCCTACAAGTACTTATTCAGAATCTAGATGTTCGCTCATGTCATTTGTGTTTTGTAATGATTGCAAGTCATAGTGTGGGGCACTATGCGTATAAAGCGTATTTTTATTTTATACTTTTTGTGATATACGTACGGATCACCGAACCAAATGCGCAGTTGTAGCAAATAAGTACGTAAGCTAGGATCATCTCGAATTCTCGGCCAGTCCGTTGCCGATAGTTTTCGAGATTGGGTGGATGGTGTTTCTGGAGATAATACATTAATGATGACACATGACGGAATTCTATAATAAAAACAGAACATCGATATCTAAACAAGTTAAGACACTAAAGTTCCGTATGCCTCTCGAGCTCAAAATCACTCAGAAGGCTATAGAGAGAGCTATGATTGGAGTTTCTCTGATGGATGTGATTCAAAATGGAGAAACCCACCGAAAAACCAAAATCACAGACATAGCTCTTCGAGTTAGTAAATTGCAGTGGCAATAGAGTGATCATGTTTCTTCGAGAACCGGCAATTGTTGGAGTAAACAGTGTACAAATAATTTTTTTTTTTAATCCTGATGAAGGAAGTGTAAGACACATTTACCAATCAATCGGTCACCGACTTCCGCTAACGTTTCTTCATCTACTTCTTTGAAAAAGCTCACGTAGACGGGATCGACATACGGCGGTGAGATTTCCGACAAATTTCGTAACGTTGTGAAATTATCCCTGAGACGCTTTGATACATAAAATCCGTCCTACGAAACAAACTTCATTAAATTCTAGCTATTGAAGCATTTGATCGATATTCAGACCCTACAAAACCTTACTTTACCAGCAATCATGGAAGTACGAGTATGTATGGGCAATCAAGCGTCTATGCGTATATATAAGTATATTAGATTGCCCATAGACGCTATATATCATAATTTATAAAGCGTCTATGGGCAATCTAATATTGTGTTTATAGTAAGCACATTTAGATGGAAACTGTCAAAAAAAATGTGTGTGTGTGTGTGTTGTTTGAGATTTGTTCGAAATAATTCTTGCAAATAAAAATTTTGTCCCTATTAATTGGTGACGATTTAGTACAGTGAGTTTTCCTTGAAACTTTCCACAAAGTGACCACACTGTGGAACCATCGGCGATATTTCCAAACCAATATGACATTGGAACCTTCAACCTACACTTCAAGCCTACACATTTCTCAAAGGCTTGCAATGACTCTGGTGTTGCAGTTATTTATGGGTGGCGTTGACTGCTTTTTTTGTTACATTGCATTTCCATCCGGGTACACGTTTGCTTCTTTGTCTTCCTATCCCATAAAAAAGGTACTTCTTAAAAGTTTAGCCTGAAGAAAGATTCCTTTTCGTGATAGTAAAGTTCCAAATACAACCGATTGATACAAGATTCTCGCTAAGAGCTTATATTTTTCCTATGGCGCGATTTGTTCGTTGCTCGTTGTTTTGAATATTTATGTAAAATGCTATTTACATTTCATTATAATAAATTCATGGAAGTAGAGACTGAAATGACTGTTATTAAGTTTTCGTTATGTCTAATAGCTATACAGTAATATACCTAGATCAACTTTAATGTAAAAAGACACCATTGGTATACCATTGTTTAGCCCAATAATTAGCCATCTAAGTAAAGTTAACACTGAAATCGCTAAGATGCATCATCTAGCTTTAAGTTATAAAACTTTATCATCATAATGGTCATATGGTGATAAAGTTTTATATCTTAAAGCTTATATCATCATAATAGTTATAAAACTTTATCATAATAATAAACTATATCCCAAACAGGGAGCATATGCCCATTTCCACGAACAATAATTTTACAAACACCTTGCAGTACTTTACATCTATATAGTATCTACTAACAAATTTGTATTTTGCACAACTGGCACCTAGTAACTACTTATCACCAATTAAATCGCATGGCTGCCATCATTTTAGAACTTAAAAACAATATTTAAGTTTATAATTATTATTAATTACTATTTTTTCTTTTGTTTACATTTTAAGGCAAATTAAACATATAACGCTCAGTATTAATGAAAAATTTAGAAAAATTTACATTGATGGGCCAGGAATTCTTTCAGGGATTACAATAATAATGTATTGCACTATTGAAACATATTAAATACTGATATTAAATAATGAGACTGAATAAACAAAAAAAAATCATTTCTATCAACATACTTAAATTTAATAATGAAAAAAGAATTTACCCGTGTAATGTCATTGATAGCTAAATGACCTGTGCAGGCTAATTTGGCGGATCGGTGGTGGTGAAGTATTGCTTCCAATGTAGGTTCCCAGGCGCTTATTACATATCTAGCTTTTTTGTTGTTGATCATGCTAAAAGGGAAGCAATAAAATACGATATAACTTGTTAAAATGCTTGTTGACTATTCTATAATAGAAAAGCTGTAGAAGGAGATAATTTTGAAATAACTTACAAAATGACCAAAACTTTAATCAACTTACTAAATAATAATATATCACTAAATAATAGTATCAAACATTTTTATTGATATAAGTTTTTAATTTATTTTCTTTAATTTCGCAAACGGGTAATATATAAAAACTGAATATCTCGTACAATTTTGAAAGCTCCCAATTTACAATTCCGATTTAAATTATACTCTGTGATAAAGGAAAACATCTTTATATTCTTAGCACTTAGTGAAGTCCGTAACTCAAAATGGTACTTGAACAGTAAAAACATTTGATAATTTATCATAGTGAGAATATATTTACAATACAGAGGAATGTTCAACTTGATATTTTATTTGTATAAACTTACTAAGCTATAGTATCCAAGAGAATGTACGCTCTAGCCCCCTCGTCAGAAATACTGGCCATTATAAGTGTACACAGTGCGGTGCGAAAGCCGATGTGGTCGATTTTCAAATTATTTGAGATCACCTAAAACAATAAAAAAATTGCTAACCATTAAAAACCGTTTGGCGCGGCTGGTGTTCATACCTAATAGTAAACCTACCGATAGTTTAATGCTTACATAAAAATCATTTAAATAACATAAAAAGGACTGATTTAAACATTCTTTACAAAATAAATTTATGTTCTGTTTCAAATATTGATTTGATTGCAACGAAAGCATATATCAGTTTTAATAACCAAAAGACCAACACAAGTGATTTATATACAAAAATATCCTATTGGGTAAAATCTTAGTTAAATTAAAATATGTACTTATTATATTGTAAAATTATTGTATTCTAAAACATACGCCATTCCCTATTTATTATTATAATGTTTTCAAAAAGTCTAGTTATTTCACCATTTAATATTTATTGTAGTCACTCCCATAGTCAAAGGCTTTATAACATAAAAGTCAATAAGGACCCCTAATATTCTAGTAAAAACGAGCATAAGTTCAATAATTTATGCAACATGAAAGTGAAGAAACGATAAGATAAATAAGAAAGATAATAGTATATATACATAGATGTAAGTTCTCACCTGTTCCCCTCTCTGCGTTGTGAATAATTCTTTCGCTCCATCTTCAGCCATCATACCAGTGAGAGCCGTGCACGTTAATATCTTTAGTTTTATATCGGGGCGCTGAAATGGAAATAAGTAGTAAGAAGAAAATAATCCATTTCATACATTTTATTATGTTAACATATTGGCAAATGGGCTTTGTGTGAAAACCCAAAACATGTCCATTACTTAATAATACACATAATAACCACCTGCAATATATCAAGCAGCTCCTGCACGAACTCCGCGTTGAGCATAGCCTGCATGCTTACGTGGTAACTCTGCAGGTTTATGTAGCACTGCACTGCAAGACGCTGTGCCTCGATCGGAGTATCCTTAACTGGAAATTTAACTAATTATTTATTTTACTATGAACTAAGATGCTATACACTTACAAAGTTGCTTTCAAGTTTAAAAACCCGTACCTCAGTATGTCAGTCCACTTTCCATCTTGATAAAATTAAATTTTAAAAGTATTGCTAAAAAGAAGTATTTTATTGCAATAAGCATTATTATATAATATCTTTTAATAGATACATACACTTTTTATTTATGTTTCTCAGTGAGCTGAAGGTTTTCGACTCGATAAGGCTGTAAGCAGCCTTCGGTATGATTCGACAAAGTTCAGCCAGAGCCCGTAGTGCATTGATTCGAACGTTGAACCAAACAGCGATATCATCACTTAGGATAGCTATAAAATAAAAAAGATGGTACAGTATAATGTACGATTGTCCTTGTATGCACATACGTTAGCTACGATAATTAGGATTGTTTACCACAAAGAGCCTCAATGATATTTGTGTCTGACATCCGAACAGCAGCCGGAAGAAGCTGGGTCATGTTAGCTACGCCCATAGCCGCGTCAGCAAGCAGATCTATATTAGTGCTAAGTAGCTGCTGGCAAAACACCAGGTCCGTTTCAGTCTGGTAAAGAGCCTGTTGATAACGTGTTACTGTAAGATGCTTAGGGCTGCAGTTACCTTCGAAGGAAGTGTTTGTTATAGGATTATTATTTGCACGTTTCTTAGTGAATAACTACAACCGATATTTTAGCTTGATTTTTTTTTAACTTCGTCCAGTCACCTGAGTCTGTCTACTTCAGACGTCATGCGACTCTTCAAGGTTATATTTAGATTAGGTATTCGTGTATTATCCATTCTGTATATATTTTGGAATATTTATGCAATATATAGGTACATAAATAAAATAAACAATCTTAAAAACAAGTTTAGCAATAAGCCATGGAAATCGAAATAGTTGGCTTTACGGTCGCTAATCTGCCTATTTGACGTGGTGATTAAGGGAACTCCTAGCTTGCAAATATTTTTTCAAGTAACGGAATACTAGAAGCTGTTAAAGACGATAATACTCAGGGCTGTCTTTACCCGGGGGTTCAAGGGGTGCAGCCGCACCCGAGCGCGGGGTCCTAGGGGGCGCCGAATGTTAGAAATTGTTTTTTGACCTCTAAACACATTAAATGTCAAATGCAGGGGCGCGGGCTGATTACCCTCACCCCGGCGCGGAATATGCTTAAGACGGCCCTGATAATACCCCACGATTTATGAGGCTAGAGATACAGAGAAGGAAGTATCAATTTGATGAAAATGATAAAAAAGCAATGACAACCTCTCTTCCATTAGCAGTGAATGACGTTTTAGCAAGTACGGACAGACAGTGAGGCTTCATGGCCGGCAAAGCCATCTCCAGATAAGCCAATAGGCGCAGTATGCATCCGGACTTGTACAGGTGAGCAGCATTTTCTTCTGTCTCCGCGTAATCACGGAGTACTCCCAAAACTTCGACGTGAACGTCACGGAACTCGTAGGACTGAAAGTCAATAGCAGTTTGTAATGAGTATATATTTTGCTCTCTATTTTGCATTTTAGGTAAATTAACACTTATTATCCTAAACTTTATGTTTAGGATAAAAAGTGTTAATTTACCTAAAATCAAGTAAAATTAATATTTAGTTAATGTCCATAAATATCACCAACGAACTTAATCGCATGATCACCAAAGATTAAATAGGCTAGTTCATCAATGCTCAGCGCCTTTATAGACGCAGGTTAATAACAATTAGAGTAATTAGTAACGCAAAATATTGTTTCACACAGATAAGATTTTACATAATAATACTTATATACATAATATATTTTACTTATATACATAATAATAATTTTTGTATAGCAAATGAGAGTGATTACCTAAAATTCTGCTTTTGGACAGCAGAAGTTAAGGTCAAGTTCGCTATCTATATAAAACTGACTTCGTAATATCCTTAACACTTTAATCATCGTGAGTATTACAAAAATATATCAGTTATTTATGGTGCGGAAATCGAATCATTAATTTTTGAGCCAGAACGTGATCTACCATAACTTAACGAATAGTTGAATTATAAAGTGATCGATAAAATTACCTCCAATATATCACAAAGGTCCAACACACCAGTTGTAGTTCTAAACGACTTCTGAACCGCCTCGTCTTTGTAGCGACGAATTAGTTGATCCACTGTTTTGAGTGCCGCATGCTGAATTGTCAAGTACTTACTCTGCATGAGGGCAAGTAGGGATGACCAGTTAAACTGGTGGCTCTTTGTCACTTCGGAGGCGCAAACCGGATCATCAAGGAGATTACTGAGTGTCTAAATGTATAATTAAAGTGCAGATTAATATAATAGTTTAATACAATATACCTATAAAAAAGGTAACTGTAGTTAAATGTAGTTTTGAAAGGTATATTATATATTATATCATTATACTATAAACTACTTTATTTTTAGCTACTGGAATATTAAACAAGGTTATCCACAATATGTATTTTAATTCGTCTATAAGCAACAAATAATAAAAGTAAATGCTACCTTGAAACTTAAGTTAAAATATCTAGAGAATTTGTTACTTGTAAGCAGTTATTTTGAACGTCCGGATCGGTACTATTCTTCATCCTCGAAAATAAACTGTTCAAGATGTTCGCTGTTATCAACTGTTCACAACCTAACGGCTCCTTGGTTAGCTCCGACAAAGTAAGGGACGCAAATTCTAATACGTACACATCTTCAACCTGCAAGGCATATATGTATAATAAAAAATATGGAATAAGATTACCTTATTTATCATTCATACTAATATACTAAACTTAAAACGAATTAAAAATAAGAACTAGCTGAGCCGACAGAGTTAGTTATTTAAACAGAGTTATATAGAACGTAAAAAAATAGCCAAATTGGTCAATTCTTTCTCAAGTGATGTACTTGCCACAGCATTTAATTATTATTTATATAAACATCCCAACCATGTACCAATAAATATCAACCCACGCACGAGCTGCAAGGTGAATATTTTTTTATATATATATATACTATAAATAATATGTTAGTCTATTATTAGGTACACCACCTCCCGAGTAATTTTTTCAGTTTCGCTTAATAAATTAAAAAAATATCTTGATGCTAACCTTAACAATCATTGAGGCAATCTTTCTCAAATTCTTTGGATCACTGAGCACTTGTTCTGGACCTTTTGGCACTTGGCACAACTGAGCCAAAGCCTTGAGACCGAACCGTCTTATATTAAATTCCAAGTGTTCAATGTGTGGCAAAATGTATCTTATCGCATCAAGCTCGAACAGCACTTGACGGTTCAGCATGTCCTGGGCTGCGAATTTTGTTATCGCTCGTAGAGTCTAGAAAAGAAATCGGTGTAGAAAATAAGTCATGAAACAATCATCTTATATGTAGTGAACAGCTTCTCTGACTTCTTGTCCAAGAACGTGTAAAAAACTGATAGTGTAAAAAGAAAATGCAGACATAGTACATGTAGATTGTGACCTACATGTTTCTTGTCTGCATTTTCTTTTTTCACTGATGATACAATGTATTGTAGATAGATGTTAGAAGTGAAGGGTTAAAGTTAGTGTATTGCATTTGACAAGCAGTTATCAAGAGTTATTACAACTACACAAATTGTCCTCCTAAGCTCTGGCAGAGTTTATTCTTTTGTAAGCTAAACCTATAGTTACAAAATAAAGTAAAGGAGTTAAACTATCAAGATCCTTTTTATCAAATTATAACTATTTGAACAACTGCATATAAACCTCAATTACCTCCGTCGGTGTTTCCAAACTCATACGAACTTAGAACCTTCAAAAATCAAGCCTATACTTTTCTCAAAGGCCGGCAACGCTTTTGCAATGCTTATGGCACTGTAGATGTTCATGGGCGGCGTTGATTGCTTTCTATCAGTTGACACACCTACTCGTTTGCCTTCCATAGAAAACACGCTCTAAAGAGGTTTTTATATCCAAACTACAACATAGTGGCCCTTAGTAAAAAGTCTGGGTATAAAAAAGGTAATTCCAAATTTGAAGCTTTAATTCTTTAAAAAAAAATACTATTTTTAATTTGTGACTTTTTACTTTTTTTTCACGGGTTTGTTGTTAGAAGGTTATCAGGCAACTAACACTAACTTCTTATTTTGAGTACAATAATTTATGTTTGCCGCATCATCTTACCTTATTGTGACTTAAAACTTATCTTTATGTCTATTGTAATGGCAGAAAAAGCAATAAGAACTAGTAAAATTATAGCGCTGCTGGACGAGGGGTGTAGCCAATGTTACGTCTCACAGCGGTTAAACTTGAGTCGTTCAACCATCCAAAGAACCTGAACACGAAACCACGAGACAGGCTCCGTTCAAAGAAGGTTTTTAGTTGCTTGTTGAGGAACCGCCAATGCAGTTACATAGCCCTCAAAAGTTATAGTGGTAACGCCACGCTGCAGACGAATACTTTGTCAAGAATGGCATAATATTTGTCTGTAGCATGAATGAGCTCGGCTCGGCTCGCTCGGGAAAGTACCACACTCCCGCAGACAACCAGCGTCTGAGTGGTAGCTTAGATACCTTAACTTTATTGAGGACGTCTGAGACCTCCTAAGAAGGCGAGTACGATCTGTCCAACTACCTCCACAAAACATCAGGGAGTTTAAACGTGTGATCTCAGCTAAGTGGGAACATATTCCACAGGGACACCATCAAGAGCCTGGTGGAAAGCACACCAAGATGATTACATGCCGTAATTGCTGCAACGGGAGGTTATACTCGTTATTAATTTTTATTTTTTTAATGTCTTTTTTTACTTAAGTACCATAAAAATATTTGTAGTCTTAATTTGAACATACCCACCCATACAAATATCCATTTTAACACGGATTTATGTTTACAATGACTAAAATACCGATTCTACGATTTAATTGTTAAAAAAATTCTGAAAAATAAATTTCTAGTCATCGAAGCTTATGACACACCAAAAATATTAATATTATGCATTGAAAAGCCAATGACTGTAAGGTGCTTTTTTGAAAAGGAGTTTTATCGAGTATTGCATTCCTAAAGTACTATATCTAATTATAAGGTATCATGAAAGATTATTAATTAAATTGTAATAAAATCGTTAAAAACATATGAACAATGCAAATCGAAGTCCATTTTCTCGCAATCTAACTGCGTATTTAGTTAGCTCATATGAGATAATATTTTGCCCAGTCTTTTAAGATTCATAGAAATATATGAAAATAACTAAAGAAGCAGATGCTCCGCTGACCTGACATAATATTTCCGGTTCAGTAGACTCTAGTAGCAAAATAGAAGTGTGCGCGCTTTCCGGCGTTATTGTATACGGATGAAAACTTAAATCTTTCTTTTCAGCAGATCTATTTTCTCTTTCCTTCTGAAGAGGCTTTGCCATTTTGATATCAGATTCTAAAATAGATATACTGTTATAATAATACTAAATAACAATACATCAATATGTTAAATTTGTCACATCAGTAGGTAACTTTTTTAATTGATATTTCTTTATGGACAATCACTGTCGCAAAACCCACTATGGAAGTTTTTATTAAAATAAAGTGCAATTTTTAAATCAAAAGTAAATCACGCAAGTTGGTCTGTTTTGTAACTCTAAATGTGAAATATGTACGGAATTAAAAATTAGTTAATTTATTTAGAAAAATGTGGACTTTTGGGCTGATGAAAAATGTTTACATTTAAGACCGAATTTGGCAGCACAATATTCGCTCATTTATATTATACATGCGCTTTATTTTTTACATAAAAATAGTGGGGAAAAAGATTGTTGTGTTTTTAACTATTTATTTACACCCGTAACTTATGTACACATCCAAATCCACAAGTCGCTTGCTTTTTACTACAGTGACATCTGGGATAATGACTTGACTTGTTTCTTCGAAAGTGATATTCATTTCCATCGCCAATATTAAGACGAATGTTCTTTTCTGTGCTCTATAATTGTTTCATTGAGGGAGTAAGAATAATGTACTCAAAAAAGTATATTTACTTTTTTGAGTACATTATTAAATTTACTATATATATACGATAAATTTTAACAATCAAAGTATATCAAACCTTGTTATTTACACTGTTAAAGTTCTATTTTTAAAACAACATTGCTGTCAACCACATTGGCAAAATAAGTGACTTTTATACATTTAATTTACAATAATTCGTCAACTTTATGCAAAGTAAAAAAATATTTTACCGCTGTTTGTACAAATTAGCATGGAAGTATAGGGTTTTTCAAGAAACATGGATATTGCCGTGGTGGAACAATGGCCCGATGTCGACCGCTCCCTTATGGGCAGTGGATATATTAGTACTCGTTGTCAAATTATGTTCAACATGTGTCATAGCGATATTAAGGACTATTATACCACCCGCAATGAAGAATTTGTATGGAGAGACTGTACTGGTATTTATATTGTACTAGTATTGTACTGGTATTGATACATTTTTCTACATATGTTTAACTCCGCGATTGATTTCATATGAAACTTTGGACACAAATTTACTTTTCGTAACAATACCTACAACATTACGATAATTAACTTTCAATTTGGTATCACTGGTCTGTCAGGTGGTGGACAGTAGTTCTCTTCAACCATTACTAGCAACCCTTTCGAATGTGTGGTGGTGGTGGTGAAAAAATCAAACCAAAAAATTTGAAAATAAAAATAGGTAAAAAAACTTAAACGGTTTTAATAATACACTAAAATAAAAACGAGAGGTGTATAAAAATATGAATTAATTATACTTCATCCTTATACACAATTTTTTGCGCCTCACGTTTTTAATTTTAGTATATTAATAAAACCGTTTAACCTAAACGTTTTTTGCCTATTTTTATTCATCAAGTGAGTTAATAACCTATCAACAAGCATCTTCAATATTATAATAATTCCAAATCAAATCTATGAGAGTAAAATAATCCCATCATGCCACAAAGGCAGGGTGAGAATAGTAGGTACCAGTTAAACTTTAATTAGTACAAGCATTACATAAACTAAATTTTGAATAATATATAAAAAACATATGTAAATATATACGTTTTGTTACTATGTTTTAGTCTGAATATATAAAATTAAATTTACGTAAGAGACTGTTGCTAAAGTGGTACGATAAATACACACATTCGGCATTTTAAATTATCGCAATTATTTGAGACGTTAAATAACATTACACATTTTAGATTACTAGTGCTGGACAAGGACTAGGACGAGAACTAGCAATACAATTTGCGGAATTAGGCGCCACTGTAATATGCTGGGATCAGGATGCATGGCGTAACAACGCTGTCATGAATGAGATACGCAGTAAAGATGGAGAAGTAAGTGCAAAAAATTATACGTTACATAATATTGAATACGTTAATTTTCAATTGAAGCAACTCAAAACCATTTTGTTTTGCCCAAGAATGTAAACAATTAAACAAATTTCAGAATAAATAGTTATACTAGTATATTTTCGGTAAGTAAGTTCTCCCGCATGTTGTATATTCCTCTAAGTACTGCACAAGTCTTATTAACTCAACAGAGTAAAATTAACAGTGTATACACAATAATCATAAAATTTAACAAGTAACTTCTGAAATTTTCGCAGACTGCTCAAAAACAGAAGCGCTGTCGACTTGTTACTCTGCGAACTGTTAGCTACACACATATAATAACATGTTATCAGCGGCTGGTAATTGGACATAGAATTGTTTTAATTGCAATGCAAGCAAGCAGATTTATAAAATCTTGATGGTTTCCTATCCTCCCCTTCAATACTAAACAAAACATATGTTTTCTAATGAAGCGCGAAAAGCGAGGGCGAAAAACGACTAAAGGAGAGCCGTTAGCGATGATTGGTAACAGACGGAGCTCTGTGGTCTCTGCCAACCCCTGCGGGGGATAGGCGTGAATATATATATATATATATATATATATATATATATATATATATATATATATATATATATATATATATATATATATATATATATATATATATATACATATATATATATATATATATATATATATATATATATATATATTCTAATAATCATATTTATTGGTTCATTTGCAGTGTTTCGGCTTCACAATAGATATTACGGCACGGGAACAAGTTGCTGCCCTTGCTGCGAGAATGCGTCGCCAGCTGACCGAGGTATCCATGGTTGTGAGCAATGCTGATACTTTCATGTGTTCTCCTCTAACACATCTAAGGCCAGATACCATCGCTAAGCTCATCGAAATTAATCTTCTGGCGCATTTCTGGGTAAATAAAAAGTTCAAATTTGTAAATGTTGTATCTTGGATAAAAGATTAATATTGAGAGCTGACGACCTAATTTTGAAGCTTCTCCTACTCAGCTTACTAAACATTTTCATAAATAATAATTGTATATTTTGTAAATGTTCAACCTCATTATTTTTTTCACGGAGTCATCATAGTTCAGTGGGTTTCGCTCGAGAAACGGAAATTATTATTTATTCACAATTTACCAACCGCTCTGCTATGAAGGACAACTGCGTAAGATATTGCACACTGCAATATATTTTCGTGTCATTAGAAGTCTCCGAAAGCTCCGCAAGAGACTATGTTCCATTATTTTACTAGAGCAATGTTAGACTACATAAACTGTTACTGTTATTTTATATCTTTTATTAGGTGATCCAAGCTTTCTTGCCAAGCATGATCGAGCGACGTCACGGTCACATTGTGGCCATAAATTCGAGCGCTGGCCTTCTACCATACACTAATATGGTCCCATATTGTGCTGCCAAATTCGGTCTTAAAGGTAAAAAAAAAATATCAGTCCAAAAGTTCACATTTTTCTATCTAAATTAATCACCCTATTTTTAATTTCGTTAAACTTGCGTGATTTACTTTTTATTTCAAATTTGTACTTTATTTTAATTAATACCTCCATAGTGGGTCTTGCGACAGTGATTGTCCAAAAAAATATTGAATCCAAAAAAGTTATCTAAATTCAATTATTAATTTAAATGAACACAAAATAAAATGCACGTTTACAACAGGATTAATGGATTCAATATCCGAAGAGCTAAGACTGGATACATGGACAAAGAACATCAATACAACCTCAGTCTATCTGGCTACAATATCAACAGGCCTCTATTCCCCTCCCACGCACCGCTTCACATCCTGGTACTCTGAGATCAGTGCTAAAGAAGCTGCTCGTATTATTATTGAAGGTAGGCTCAAGACATGACATTGGAATCAGTATTAATGGTAATAGACCAGACTTAAATTTTGCTGCCTTAGACCGAGACATCATGAGCCTAAGCAGAAACCCATCATTATATGCAAAAATTTCTATTTGTACAAAGTATTATTACTCGTATTTAGTATTTGGTACTTGGTGACATAGGACAAGTTTTATTAATTCTTAACTAATAAAAAATAAGTCATTAACAGTATCGCCCTGTGTGGAAGGCAGTTAATATTTCGGAGCCGAATTCCTTTCACTTTCATTTCCTTTATTCCTCCCATTCACATTATTCACATCCCAACCCATAGGCAACTCATCTGCTGTTTTCTTAGTGTTTATTTTTGATGTTTATAGACGGCAGTAGCTTGCTCGTTTGCCTTTTTATTTAAAAAAATCAAAAAAGACTGCACTATTTAGTTCGTAGAGTAATTCCGATTCATAACCCCACCATAGGATTCCTCGTGTGATGGGCGTCATTAAAATACATGACAAAAAAAACATCAAAACTCAAAATAATTACTCCTAATACAGAATTTGAACCCGCTCCCTTATGTGCAGGAAGTCAATTATTGTTAAATAATTTTTTATTCCGTCGAAAGTCACCACTGATATTTTTTAATGTTTGACAGTCCGTTTGCTTTACAAGCTCAAGAGACTCAGAGAGGTGTGCTTAAAAAAAAATCCGCCGGTGAGCCAGTCACCAAAATAGGTCTCCGAGCCTTTTTTATGCGATAGGAAGGCAAACGAGCGGGCGTGTCGACTCCCGCATCCTCGGGCAATCAACGCCGCCCATAGACATCCGCAGCGCCATAGGCAGTGCGAAAGCGTTGCTGACCTTTAAGGAAAGTGTCATTATGGGAGTGGGAGTGGGTGCGGGAGGGGGGAGGGTGTTCATTCATGCTACAGACAAATATTATGCCGTTCTTGACAAAGTATTTGTCTGCAACGTGGCTGTTCCATCATAAAACTGAAAGGGCAATGGAGAAGTCACATTTGTCAAAATCGACAACCGCTAGACTACTAGATATGTGAGTATGAGTACTAAACTAGAAACGATGTCCTCAGACATATGAAGCGAGGATCTGCACAGGGCGGCTGGCAGAAACTGGATGCGTGAAGCCAAATTATGATTATGATGATGATTATTATATATCACAGTGACAGCATAAAATCTTAAGAAACAAGTAATGTAAAACTTATTCAACAGGAATTCGGAAGAATCACAAGGATATCAGCATACCATCTTTCATGAAATTTCTGATAGCTCTCAATAATGTGATGCCACACCGCTTAAGAATAATATTCACTGACTTCTTCAATTTCGGACATAGAGGGTGGTTTAGTTTTTGTTAACATTAGGATAGCTAGCTTTATTTTAATAGAAAAGCATTTGTATCACAATAATAACTAGATTTAAGATTATGTACTTAGTTTATGCTGTATGACTTATATTATCATAAAAAATATCATCTAAATTTATGAGGGCTATTTTAGAAGATACCTTTTTGTTTTAGTATACATCTTCTACCTATTTTCTTAATATAAATACATATTATCTATTAGCTCAAATACATATAATATTTATATTATCATTATTTATATGCTAATATTTGATAGGTGGGAATTTCAGGAGACAAAAAAAAAACTTTTGAAGCCAATAGATTGTTTTATTAAAAAATGTTAACATATTCCTTAAATTTTTAACATGTTCAATGCCTCATCACGCGACGTCGCGTAATGAATATATATATTTAAATAGCCTTATTTATTATATAACTGTAGATTCAATATATAAAAGTATTTATATCTTATAAAAAATTCAAACTAAGTTATTTTTGATGTTGGCCATTTATGCAAGTTTAAGATTTTGCCTTGGCAATGAATGTGTTAAACAGTTTACTGGTTTATCAATCAATTTTAATAAATAATATGAACTAAAGACAAGTCAATTTAATTTTAAATTTTTACATGCAAATATGAGTAGGCAACTTATATTTGTTAATTGACTGTCCACATTTATCACACATAACAATTTCACTATGCTCTGATAGATGTTCATCTCTTATCCCTACATCAGAAAACTTCAATCCACAAAAGCAACATTTATATTCCTTTGAAGAGATATGTTGTAAAGAGTGGCGCATTAAAGTGGCCTTGGTAGCAAAACTATGACCACATGACTCACAGAGATGTCGATTTAGTGCTTGTTTTGCAGTATGCTTTTGTACATGCATATATATTTCTTTATGATTAGAAGACTTTAGATTACAGACTTTACACCTGAAACAATAAATGTAATGTAATTGAATTATTTCATTCATTCATTCATTTGAATTAATGACTTTCAATAGTGCAAAAATAGCATGGATAATTTCACCAATGTTACAGAGGGGAGAAGACATGAATTAAATTTTTTATTGCGTCAAATGTTTTCCAGTCATTACAAAATAAGACACTGAAAATATGCTAATAGTCCAACATAGTGTTTTATTTTAAATTTATTAAAAAAAATAGTAAAAAGAAATAATACAATGAAGAATAAATTCTTCATATGTAAACAGCAATCATAACAAAAATCAGACAAAATGGTCAAATTCAAAAAATCAAGGGTATAAAATTCAAAAAGACAATGACAAGCATCTACAAATTATTTTTACCTGTACAGTAGATTATCTGATTTTTTATGTTCTTCTTTTCTGTGTTTTGATAATGCATCATTACCAATAAATGTGTGACCACAAATATCACAAACTTTCTCCTCAGACTTTATAACATGTTGCTTAATATGTTTATATAACAGATATCTTTCCTTAAATACTTTTCCACATTGCTTGCAACGGTGATAAAACCCCTGTAATGCTAAATGATCAGTGTGACAATTTTTATAATGTTGTAACAATAATTCTTTACTATTGAATTGTTTACCACAGTTACAACTCATTTGACTGAATAATCCATGTGATACAGAATGTTCTCTCATTTTCTTCTTAGAATCAAACAATATATTACAATGTACACATGTCCTTGTAGCATTATCACATATACTTAGATGTTGAGACAGTTTTTGTATTGAATCAAATTTTGTTTTACAAGCAAAACATGACAAATTTTTTTCAGCATTTCTAGTTTGATATAGTTTATTTTGTAATACCCTTGGTTCAATCTCCTTTGACAATATTTCTTTCACAATCTCAATATCCGAATCTAATACATCTATATCCATTTTGATACACTTTGCCGATTTAGGTCCTTCTTTCTTCTTAGGACTGGATAGTTTATTCATTTTTGAACAACTTTTGGAATCAAATGCATTTTCAGTTGTTTTATCAAGCATGTTAACAATTGATGGTATATCTTCTCTACCTAGATTATTTAAATATTCTTCAATATTGGCAGTGTTATTTAAAAATTCTAAAAGAGAATCAGAATTATATTCAGAATCAGGCAAAGGTTGTACCATTTTAGCCTCTGATGATTTTTTCAGTTTCTCTTGCATAGAAGATTCTAGCCAATCTTGTGAACACCGAGCAATTTGCTGAAAATTGTAGAATCCACACAACTGTGATACACAGTTCAGGCAAATATCCTTAGTTAAATAATCACCAGGAGAAAAATTAATTGCTAGACATGACTTCATGTGAATAAGAATCGTGGGATCTAATATTGAGACATGATTAGATTCAACGTCTAAGCAAATTCGACAAAAATTTTGAATGCTTTCATCCATTTTCGTTACCACTAGACCATTTGAAAATGTAGGTAGATTTCCCTGTATCATATACTAGCGTCAAATCATACTTTGGTTTCTCCTTTCACAATTTTATCATTTCTTATCAGCAATCTATATCAATAAATGATGAACATCACGGTTCACTCGTCTAGTAGATCACATCACATGCAATGTTCATGACATGATATTTGAATATATTTCGATGAAGTATAATAACAAACCCTGTAAAAAAACAGAGGAAGTAATCATGCCATAGACTGATTCCCAAGGTTTAAATTCAGTTTTTTCTTTTTTTTTTATTGAAATTGGTTATAACTATTATGCCAGTGTCAAGTAAAATACGATAACATCAAATCTCTTGTTACGTCTTGATAAAATGGTGGCTGTTCTACCAAAACCTTCTATATCTTTTTCAGTTAACTTAAAAAGTCGCGATACACGCGTTTAAGTCATATCACTTCACTTATACGCTTTAATGGAACTATATTGAATAATAAGCCACCATAATTAAACAACAACTGATAATAATGTAAGATTATGAAAACGAAATAAAAACACAACGTCACTGGTGTAAGTTGGCGGGAAAAGTCCAGATTTTATTTGGTAATTGGCATTGAAAATGTAACAATGATACAGAATATAACAAAATGACCGACTAAACCGAGCTCAATCATAAATTCTCGCATTATGTACCGTAAAACGGGGTCAACACAAATCGCGGGTGAATGTACACAAAACCAGGAAAGTTTTTTATACCGTAATATCCAATAATTACATATAATCAGGCAACTTATTTAAGGTTATATTATATGTGTAGGTAAATAATCATAGGTACTCAACCTATGATTATTTACCTACACATATAATATCGAAACAGTAGCAGCCCTAGCACTTTTTTCTATTTACCCCTTATGGCATGCCTCACATCCAGTCCAAACAGAAAAGACATATTTTTGTGTTTTATAAAACATGTACGGTATAAAAACACTTTCTACTGTTTAGTAAATATAAACCAGTATTAACTCAAACGAATAATAATCGAAAGAAAGAGAAATATACACGATATTATTATTAATATGAAGACGTTTTGCGCAGTGGTTTTAATGGTGTAAACTATGATATGAATGTTTTTTTAACTGTACTCATGACACTTCTAGACATACCACAATTTCGATGTTTTATCGTTAACATGTGTACCTATTATATTATTTAATCGTTTTTATGGTTTGTTATTTTAGTCTTCTATTCGTTTTCTCTAGAGGTGTAAAAGTAACGAAAAAAAGTGACCCGTATGTATTCGTTATTATAAAATTAGTATTTGTTACGATCGTATTGTCATATTACTCGTTTTTTTGATACCTTATATAAATATATGTATAGATAATTACGTACGTTTTATAATATATATAGATAATTGCATTCGTAATTTGTAGAAAACATCCATTACATAGCTGTGTAAGGTGCGTTTTTTCATTTTACCGTATTTTGAATCATACTTGCATATAGGTTATTGTATGAACTAAAACAGTTGTACCCAAAATACGAAACATTCGTGAGTAACGTTTCGTTACTCGGTACTAGATGGCGCACCCGTTACTTAGTATCGAATACATATGATTTGATACACCACTAGTATTCTAACACTCAGTCAGTGTTAGTATGAGTATATTATTACACAGTAAATCAGTGTCAGTCTACATTAGTACGATATAATAGAGAGTAGTATAGGGTTTAAGTGGTCTGTCTCTATATTAATAATAAAACTACTCAACTTTTCGAGACATTTTCAATCTTTTTTCATCTTCATCAAATTTAAACTAAGCAAATGTTAACGAGATCCGAGAAATACATTACGTTACATAAATCTGATGTGAAATAATAATTGTTAAACGTATTAATAACTGCTATTGATACATCTGGTGACAAAAATGAGTTCTAAAGAAGAATCTGGTCGTGAAGCTGAGGAATCCTTGTTATATTCTTCTAGGCATGGCGAAATATCAGTGGTAAAAGCAATTTTGGAAGCTAAAAAGGAAGGAAAATTAACTTTAGACATCAATTGTAAAGGTTCGTTAATACATAAGGTATATTAGGTGTTTAATGTATTGTTATTAAAAACCATCTGTAATCTTTATATAATATATACGCCATCCCTGTATGCTTGTTTATGTAGCTGAATGCACAAAATGTATTATGATTTTTAACTATATGATTTAATTTTCATGTAAAAATTACGATATTAATCATTTCACAAATTACCAGAAATGGCTCTGGAATTTTGTAATAAAAAAAATCGAGAACTACAACTGTTAAACTTTGCTATATATAAAATATTTGCACCAGTTATCTATTTCTTCTCTAAACTACTAACAGTGTCTAACTCAGTGTGCTATATTATTTTTTTACCACATCATTTTATTTAAATTATATTACTAAACATGATGTAATAAAATAAATTCTCACTTCAAAACATTCGGTCATCTTAACTTATTTGCATTATGAATCATTAAAAGTAAGGCTTATTTAAGTAGGTGTCGTTTTGGGTTATTAAGTATTTATTAAAATGTGATAAGATACCTTTACACCATGGCTTCTTTAAGTTACATATATTATTCGTGGTAGTTGTTATAGCAATACTTATTAACATTAATTTATGTATTTAAAGGTTTAAATCATTTGAAACCTACAAGCTCAAATGTACTTCATTATGTTAACAAGATGATCATGTTTACATCTATATTTAAATTATTAAGTGATTTAATAAATTTGGTTTGTTCTAATGGAACCTGTTTTGGAGCTAGTTTCAATGACTAGCTTATACATGCATTCCATTCTATGGAAATATTATAAAGGTATTATGTACATAATTGTACAAAAAATTAGTTTACACAAATATATTGTGTATTATTTTTATCAAAAGATAATAGCAAAAAAAACAAGTAAACTTTTCAGAAAAAATTTGAAACTGAATTTTTTAAAAAAAAAGAATGCACAAGTGATCAATGTACAGTTTCATAATTTTAATAGTTAACAATTTATATTAAATAAATTGCCCTATAACCTAATTATGACAAAAAATTTTTATCAGCATTATCATTTACGATTGTATTTGTCAGGATATAGGTAGATTTATCTTTTAGTAATTTTGAATTACTATATTATTCATCTCAATATTAATTAAGATGTTAAACAGTAACATAATGTTACAACATTATTCATTGTTATTTTTCATTAGACATTTTATCGTAATGTTATTAATGGTTTCTTCATGTATAACAATAGCCATGCTGTTTCTGTAACAGTATATAACTATGCACTATATACTTTAAGAATGCATCAACACGAATAATATGGCAATCACCTATTACTGTTAAAGGTTCTGTCTATTCTACTAGAGTTCTTCTTGTACAATAAAGCTGTAATTATTATATTTCTGGAAATACATATATGTAAAATGTGGATAAAATTCACAAATGTCAAAAATAACATACAAAAGAGTCATAATAGCATATTGCAGGTTTCTTCTGGGGGAACATTGATATTGAAACTTAGAGTATTTGAATATTCAATATTATTATTACTTATATGAAATATTCAATAATAATTCATAAAACTGGATGACTCGGTGAACTTTGTTTCACCTACAATTCATGTGACTATAACTTTTGATCAGCAATTATTAATCATAATAAATCTTCCAATTTAAAGTCATCGAGATCAATCTGCTATTTAAATTCACTTTAATCAAGGCATGAGGAGACTTTTATATATATATAGATTAATATTTGAAATGTGAGAATAAACCATCTCTGTTTCAGCATGTTTAAGAATGCTTACTGAGGCATATAAAACCTACCAATCTTTATGGTACTAATGGTGGTGAAATAGATGTCTATTGTTAGTGTTGACTTAGTTGACAATGTAATAATAACCTTATAGTTATTGATTTCTATATTATTAGTTGAAGAAAACAATTGATGAGTGTCAGTATTGCGCCCATATATATCCATCATGCCCATCATATCAAAAAATATTTGGAATGTATGCTTTAAGCTTCAAGCTAAGTGGTCAGTATTCCATTAATGTTTCTTTAAGTTCTGATACTTAAGATAATTTAACATATTGCCAGGTAAAAGCAAGAGTAACTTAGGATGGACATCTCTACACCTAGCCACATATTTTGGGCATGGTGATGTGGTGCAAGCATTGCTTAATGCTGGAGTTAATATTGACGAAGTGAATGAAAATGGGGACACAGCTTTGCACAAGGCTTCTTTTATAGGTAACGAGGTAAGTTCTCCTTATATTAAAATGTGTATTTGAAAAAGATTAATATATCTTTTAACTTTGAACAGTACACTTCACATAGTACCCTTATGTATATGAAGTATACTATATTTATTTCTGGAAAGCTTATAAACATTACAAATCTAAAGATTTCAAACAATATTTATTTCAATTCAATTATATTTAGTATATATATTAATCAAATATAGAATATGCCTATCTTCAAGTATTTGTTAACAGTAATATAAAACCTATTCCTGCAAGAAGTTCTAAAAATAATGCCTTATCCCTTGTATATGTCAGTAAAGTTCTAAAAGAAGTCAAATACTGTTTTTAATAAATTACTTATTAGTGTTGCCACAACATTAATTTGTCATTATTACTAATCATCTGTTTAACAAATATATTGTTGATATTTTTTTTTATGGGATAGGAGGGTAAACGAGCAAGCATGTCATCCGATGGAAAGCAATCAACGCCGCCCATGGACAAAATAAAATAAATAAATAACATGTTGATAAATATGACTTCATTTTAAATCATTTTAAACTCCATGTAAAATCTTATACTTATGAATAAGATGACATCTGTATTATAATTAATTAAATAATGAACATTTTTTGTAAGCCCTATAAGTATTTATTTTATGCCTCATATTTATGCCTTACCCAAATAGATTTTTTTCCAAAACTGGATATTTGTCTGTGTACTGTAATGGCATTTACAACATAAATAGACAAGTATCCTAGTGTCCAAAATATAAATCTTAGAGGGTGAAGTGTTAAATGTTTCTATTGAATAAGTTCTTTTTGTTGTTTATTGAAGATAAAAAGTATACCAAAAAAGGAATGTAAATTGTTTTACTTGGTTGTGTATATAAGGAACCTACGCCTTACAAAGCTGAATCAACTATAGAATATAATACATTAGGTGCGCAACTAAGTTCTCACTGTTTTTTATTATAAAAATGCATTTTAATTGTGCAAAAATGCTAACATACATATTATTCAAAGTATTGCCCATCACTAGCTACAACTGCTACTAAATCTTTCTGGCAGAGCTTGAATACTCTTACAATAAAAGTGTTCATCTATTGAGGCTATCCACAAATCAATCCATTTTTCGATGTCTTCATGTGAGCGGAATTGCTAATCAAGCGAAACAAGTAATAATCGGACGGCGCAATATCTGGGGAATATAGCGGGTGGTGTAGGCCTTCCCATTTGAGCGTTTCTATTTAGGTTTTAATGGGTTTGGCAGCAAGAGCCCTAGCCTTTTAGTAAAAAATGCAGTAGAATCATTTTTTCGTGGCTTTACTCGTATTGTAGCCGTTTTTCGCGCAGTGCTCGGCTCAGACGTGTCAATTGAAGTCGATATCGTTCCCCAGTGATGGTTTCGGGTGATTTTAACAACACATAATAAATAAAACCGACCTGGTCCCACCAAATAACCAATAAGTAACCTTCGCAGCGTGTATATTTGGCCGAGCAATTGAAATATGAGATTTTGCAGCACGCAGCCTATTCGCAGGATACTTGCAATTAATATAAACATGTTTTGCTATTCAAGGAATTAGTAATCCTTTTACTGAACCACAAAGCAGACGTCAATATAATGAACGGTGAGGGTCGAACGGCGTGCGATGTGGCCAAGACACATGATGTCCAGAGATTATTGGTAGCAGCACAGCGCGCGGAGAGGCTTGACCGTGAAAGGAGGCTTATTAATGCTGCTAAAGAAGGTCGCGTTGAAGATGTGCAACAACTGGTAAGAATATCAATTATTGTTTAGACTGTTATAATATGCCTAAAATAGTACATTTTGGACTAGAGAAACACAAAGTTGGGAGGACTTCTAACTCATTTCATTTGACAGTTATATTATTGATTTTTCAGTTAAGCAGTTCTAGTCCACCCAACATCAACTGTGTGGACTCACAGGGCAACACGTGTCTCCATTGCGCGGCTTATCGTGGACATGCTCGAGTGGCGGTGTTATTGCTGCAGAACGGAATTGATACAACTCTTAAGAATCTTAATGGTATTTTATATCATTTATTTCTAAACGGCTATAATAAAATCCTGATATTAACCCTGCTTCTGCGCCAGGGAATCGGAGGCTCAATCACTGTCCTCTTCTCTCACCACTCTCATTCCATTATTTTACCTTCCAAGCCATTTCCATTATCCAACATCGTTCTTAAGAGAGACAAAGGATCTGCAATGTTCTTAGTGTTGTAGAAGTCCCTGGACATTGATATTACTTATTATCACGTAGTTTCCTTGCTTTTTGGCTTACCCTTTCTTATAAACCAACACAAGTAAAATTTCGAGATAATGATCAAGCAATGAGCGATGATTTTTATTTATTTTGATGCTGTTATTAATTTTGTATAAAGTGTAAATACAGTTTCGTGACTCACCGCCAACTTTAACTGAGTGAAATACTCAGTTAAAGGTGACGTTGTCGAATGTAGGGTGTTATGTCATATACAATTTGTATTTAGGTCAACTGGCGATAGACTTGGCTAAAGACAACGATATGCGAGAGGTGCTCAGTGTCAGGCCAGTGCAAAAATTGCAGCGCACGGCGGCCCGATTTGAAGGACCATTGCAGAGGCGGACACGCTTCCTGGGCTGGCGACCTATTTGGGTGTGTGGTTAATTTACTATTAAGTTTCTGTGACAGAAGTGATTCATTATTATTTTTATAAAGAACACTTGTGAAAATTATTTGTATTATTGTATAATATATACATATAATATACATAATATACTATATAATATATATAATATACCATATGTCTAAGTTTGGTTCATGACGTTTTGGATATGTGAAAAAAAAATGCTGGAGCCATCTAATGAAAAACGAGATATATATTATATATACTAATAAACAAGGAGAACTTAGTTGCGCACCTAATATTATTATATTCCATTATACTTTCTATCAATAAAATAAAAAAGTAGTACTTGACTTGTATCAATGTACGCCTACGCTGGCGTTTTGCCAAAGTTCGTCCAACATGTATTGCCGATTACAATGATTTGATTTATTGTCAGGCGGTATTACAACGCGGCGTGTTAATATACTACGGGTCGCGCGCGGAAGCGGCCCGCGGCGGCCGAGGCCTCATCCGCAAGTACCTAGACGGCGCGCAGCTAGCCGCGCCACTTGTCTCCCCGTCGCTGCTAGTACTGGCCTTCAGTGATGGTGACAAACACCGTCTGGCGGTGCCACACGATGAGCCTGATATCGCCGCTTGCCGTCAGGTAACATCCTACTTGGCTCACTTGGCCAATATAAATATTAATTAACATAATTCAAAACACAATGGAATGTAATAAAGACAAAAATAATCTCTATCATTTTATCCAGCACCAGGTGTCATCCCCAAAACTCTCCGAAATAGTGTAAAGTTTATTAAACGTTAACCTGTCAACATATTTATTATTACAAAAAAGTAATTTTAAATACTTGCTATCTAACAAGGAACTTTCTAAATAATAGTTCTTAGCATCTAACTTGACTTCGGCCCCTACTTCATTACAGAGGGAGAATACAAAATGTATGTATAAGAATAATTATAAAGCCCTTTATTTCCTTAACAATTTAAAAGTATTTATAATATGTACGTAGCATTTTTATTTTTTGTCAAGGCCCTCATCTCTCATCGAGTATAGGCTTCCTCCAAATTCTTCCATTTTTTCTGTCCTGAGCTGTAGAGATCCAGTCAATTACTGCAATTTTTTTATTCCATCAGACCATATTTCCAATGATCTCCCTCTAACTTGTATGCACCACCATTATTGTTTTTTAAGTTCTATAGCTTAATAAAATGTTCAAATACGTTCTTTGATTTGTAAGTGTGCGGATTACGAAGTACTCTTATTCAAAAATTTCGCACTATATATAATCCGACATTGCCCTGCTAAATTTTTGTCGGGTTATCGCGATCTATTGTAATAGATAACATTAATATTTTTTTCAGTCATGGATAACAGCGTTGAATGAGCACATTGCATACTCGGGACACTACTTGTGGGCTGGCGCGTCGCCGGACACTGCGCGGGAAGCCACCGAGGAACTCGATGACGAGTGTAAACCATTAGGTTTGATTCTTGTGTTTATCCACACGGTCTTTTATACCTTTATTTTCTTTCTCTCTCATTTTTATTAAAATTTTTGGTAATTGCGAAGAATACTACCCATATTTCCGATTTTGCTAATGTGATCAATTTTGTTGTTCATGATTTAGTTCTGAAATTATTATGACGGTACAGGAAACCCTCCTATAACAGTAGATTGGTTCCGCGTTATAGGAAAACGCTCTATGTGTAATAGATGTTCTTGAAACTTAAAAATTAGGAACTAAACCTTAATAAAAGAATTTAACGTGCAAACATAACAAATTATTGATTGATTATGAACTATCGAATAGGAGCAGGTAGGCGAGTATACCCGCTTAGACAATTAAACAGCAGACAGGTGTTGCTCAAGGCAACCTCAAATAAAGGACTCTCGACTCAAATTCTCAGAATTCCTCATTGTAAATGTATTAAATATAATAATCACGCAAACTTAAAATTTTACTTATATTACGCGTCCAATAATGTTCAGAGACAGCGTAGTTATGCATTATGGAGAGTACAGCTTCAGCTAACTTTCGAATGGCTTTTTTCAGAAATGGTAAATCTTAGAGAAAGAAGTATAAGGATAATTTTGTAGATAATTACGTGATCTAGTATTTTAGTCTGAGTTATTTTATCGTATGGTTACAGTTAAAAGTTTTACTTAGCTTCCCTAGAGTCTACTATACCTGAAGACGCCTCGTGTTGGGGCGAAACACGTGTCGTTTACAAGATGGAAAAGTGATAATGTGTGTTTGGTGTTGTGTATAGTAGTTAGTGGGTGGAGAGTTGATGGCCGATTTTCGGTAAGTTTTTGGTTAAAGTTCCAAATAAATCCACTAAACCCAACGGAAAAAACACACATTGTTAATTTTCTGTTATTGTTTTGCTTGTCGCGGATCTTAGCTAAGTAAAACTTTTGACTGTCCATGACTCCATTAATAATTATTTTATCGTAAATTAACTGTTGGCCAAAAACCCCATATATGCGACCGTTGACCTTGTATAAAATTTTTTGTACACACGGGATCAATGGGGATGTTTTAGAACTTCATTAGAGTGGTGTCTCTTACGTGCCTGTAAATTTTCAGCTTGTTGTGAATTAATGCAAGGTTCAATGTCTATTTTGACCGGACTATAATAAAAATATTTGTTAAAAAGTGTTTGGCGTGTATTAATACTCTTCAATATGTTATTTACGTTCAGGTTCAATGCAAGATGCGTTGACCGCAGCCACGAACAGCCTGGCACTTTTGGACACGCAACTTCGAGACTGTTCTGCCATAGTAGCTGCCTTAGACAAGAGTATTAATGTCGGCAACTCCCTACATCACTCTGCTTATATGGTATGTTACATGCAGAAAAGGTTGTATTTGAAGCTATGCTAAGCTTTGAAATATCACTATGCACTTAAAAGTACAGATGATTAATGTTATAACGCAACGCATGTGTGACATATATAATATTCAGAAGCAATGAAAATATATTTTCTTCTTTTCATGTAAAAACAACCACAAATACCTTATGTCCAGCTGTATACTATCTATCGCACCTGAGCCAACTCATAAAAATAAAAGCAATTCCGATATTGAAGACATTTAAAAACAAGAAGTTATAGTTTTGAGAAAACTATGTCACATTGAAATATATTCGTAAGCGCTATTTAATGAGACTTAAGGCACTTACATGATAATTAATTTTAAGAACATTTTCTATTAGGTCTATCGAAAAGTTCTGTCCGTTTTTAGAATAAAACAAGAGAATAAACTTTTTATACCTTGAATAAACTTAATTGGGTAATATAATTGCCATCATTGTTTATGACTTCTTGCCAGCGTGATGGCAATTTGTGTTAACCATTTTTAAAAAATGTCTTATTTCAAGAGGCCAAAAATTGAACCACTGCTTGTCTGATATCTTTTTCGTTCTTGAATTATTTACCTGCAAAAAATTTTGTAAGGATAGAAACAAGTGATAATGGGAAGGTGGTAGGTTTGGAATTTTCTGACCAGTCACTAAAGCATCATGTGGCCCGGCATTGCCATGAATAATATTTTTTTACATACATTTTGAAGAACCTCTTTTCTTCGAGTGCTGTTTTTAATTTATCCAATTGCTGACAGTACCTCTCCGAATTTAGCCTTTCGTTTGGTTTCAACAGTTCAAAATGTATTATTTCTCGAATGTCCCCCTATCATATACACAACATTCTCTTTTTCAGGCTTAACTTCGGTTTAGTGGTGAGGTGGCAGGTTTTCCGGGTTGACAATATGCCCTTTTTCTTATGATGTTTTCATAGGTAATCCACTTTTTATCCCCAGTTATGCTCCGGTCCAAGAAGGGTTCGATTTTGTTGCATGCAACTAGAGATGTGCATATGGTAATTCCATCGTTCACTTATGTGGCACCCATCTCGAATATTTCCACACAAACCCTGGTTTTCGAATATGGTCTGAAATGGTTTGTTGAGCTGAATCAAGTCTTTTCGTAGTCTCCGATGTTGTCAAAAAGGATTTTACTCTAACTTGATCTTGACAGTATCGTCGTCGATCAAGATGGTCGCCTAGGGCGTGGCTTGTCAGAAAGGTCGAAGCCACCTACTTGAAATTTTTCGAACTGTCTTCTGCTTGTTCTATTAGAAACTTTACCTTCACCAAACACTTTCAAAAAATTACTAGACGCTTCTGTAGCATTTCTTCCTTGTTAGAATTCGTATAAAGTACAGTGGCGTAAATCAACTTTATCAGAAGTCATGGCTACACGATCGCATCTCAATATTAACAAGAATGATCTTCGCTTTAGTTCATCTTCAGTGGGTGTACATTGTTAGCGATAAAAAGAGAGAGCCAAATATGCTTCTAAGAATATGCGCATACTTATTGAAACAGATTCAAACCGGAACGGACTTTTCGGTAGACCTATTATTGTATAATATTTATTTATTATAATGTTGTGTTATTTAAATTATAATTATGTTGTGATTAACTTAAAAATTATATTTCAATAAATATATTTTTATACTGGTATTATAATTGATTATATAAAAAGTAAAAAATGAATATATAGTAAAGTAAAATATGTAAGGTCGGGATACTTCCCCGGGCGAGTCAGCCCATTCATACTACATGCAAATAATATGCCATTCTTGACAAAATATTCGTCTGCAGCGTGGCTATAACACTCTGGATTTATTTCTTATCATAAACAATATCAGTAATATAATTGATTACGCATGGGTATATATTGTCACGCCTATTTCCCGTAGGCAGAGACCATAGATCTCCATCTGTTACGATCACTCCACATAATAAATACATTGATTGTACAATAATGTTAAAATTTATCTACATTTTAGACACAACCCATATTAAAAACACCTTATCATTCAAAGCAGTACAAAATATAACGGCTTGAAATTACGATACTACAAAAGATTGTTTGTTGCTAACTTTATCAGTAGATTATATCTAGTGTTGGGTAGTGCTATGAGTAGCGTATATGTGAGTGTGTATGTGTGTGTGTGTGCACAGCGTTTCCAGCACGCGTGTGGGTCCGGTGCCGAGGCACTTAATTCGTTGCGGCACTGTGCGGCCCTTGTGGCACAAGCTCGCGACCACGACCAGGCACGACTTGCACGAGAGGTCAGTAACGTATACACATACCTACCAAGTATATATGAAATTTTATATATGAAATATATATATGAAATTTTAATATTGTTCCCTATAGTATCTAGCGACCATAAATGAAAAGTTCTTTACAGTACATAATTCGGAAATATAATGTCATATAATGCACATCTCAAAATACTAAAAAATTGTTTTGTTTAGTAGCCCACTGTCCTAAAGATTCAAAAGTACAGTAAACTCTCTTAAAACACGGTAGATTGGTTTCGCGTTATCGGAAAACCTTTTGAACGAGGGTAGTAACATGGGGTAGGCGATAATGAGGTACTGCTCGAACAAACATTTTTTACGGACTTAAGGCACTAGCAGAGAGTATAAAATGTTCATTTATCTCGGATGAAATTTTTCGAAATTTCAAAGCTAAGTCTGAGTTCGGCTGCAGGCGGTATGTTTAATTTTCTAATCGCGTTGTATGCACTGGACGAGTGGACTAGTCTCGGGATCTCTAACAGAACTGCTTCTGCTGGGACTCCTCCCTTGCGTAGGTTTGCTACCCCCGATACGCTCGCGGTGCTTAAATTGAATTAACAAATAAGATATATATTTTTTGGTAGGTGTCACTTTGGGGGTTTTTGTATAAAGAACCACCCCTAAAATATATACATCTCGTGTTATACAGTTTTCAAATTCGTTAAATTGTACTAAAAATAGATTATACTTAGTTTATCGATAGGCATGTACAGTTTCAATAGCTACTGAGAAAAAAAATTGTTAAGGGTTGACGCCCCCATTTTTCCCTTTGTAAAATAGTCTATGTTTTTAAAATTATATTCTAACATTATATATATATATATATATATATATATATATATATATATGTATGTATGTATGTGTATATATATATATATATATATATATATATATATATATATATATATATATATATATATATATATATATATATATATATATGTGTGTGTGTGTGTGTGTGTGTGATATAGACGCGAGTGAAGTTTTCATATGCGTAACCCGTTAAATGCTTTCAAAGTACAAATATATAACTTGGGAAATCCCCGCGTTATACGAGAAAAAACACGTGTTATATGAAGAACATGAAATCGTGCTTTAAGAGTACCGCGTTATAGGAAGGTTTGCTGTATATGTAAATCCGTTGGTATTTTAAATAAAGTTTGTGAGCACAACAAGTCCGAGTTAACTTTAGATCTTAGTGTAATAAATTCCCTTTACTTATCCAAATGATGTAATTGACTTGAAGCATGAATTCAACTCTCACGGGTTTTAGTTACGATTCATGTTCTTAAGATATATCTCGCAAAAATTTATATCCATACAGATAGAACGTAACAGAGTACTGGAGGAGGCGCTGGCCGCTTTTGCAAGAACGCACTACGCTTTGGAAATGTCTGTAGCAGAAGAAATTACTAAGGTATGATATACGTAAACTAATTGCTGGAAATGTGCCGTTATATAATTTTTAATACATTCTCTGATAGTTGAAAGTATTATAATAAACTCAAGATATTAAAAACAAAACATAAGTGGACTTTACAAATATTCTTGTATGTGTATATTCCGTTAACGTCATGCATGTGATGTATTATAATAAAGATGTTGGTGATATTTTCTCTATCAAAATGTATTATGTAAACATATGGGTTTAAATAAATAGAAAAAGAGGTATTATTATATTGTCATATTTTTAGGTTCGTTTAAAAGTATACGATTTTAAATTAAGGTGTTTCCATAAAATAACTTTAGCGAATAATTGTTCAATTTTCGCTTAAGAAAGAAAGAACTTTTAGCCCAAAATATCAGGGGCATTTTGGGCTAAAAGTTCTTTCAAAATTCACGTGAAAGCACTTTTGATAGGTTCAGTGTTACCCAAAGTTAAATGTAACCAACACAGAGATAAAATTTTTCTTTAATTGTATCTATACATATTTATATTGATATTTTGTATCGAAAATCACTTTAAGATACAAACTTCTCACCTACATAGAAACATTTGATTTATATGTATTTATTTTGTTTCAGAGTAAGAGAAAAAAGAAATCATCGCAAAATGAGTCCAAAGAAAGCTTCTTTGACGTTTACGAAGGTAATTTTCACTTTATTGCATTACAATGTGTCTGTTTCCTTTTATTTAGTTATCCTTTTTTATTATTTTGGTCCGGACGTTATCATTAATGTTTTGCATAAGTTATTACACTCGGTGAAAGGGTGAAAATAATTAAGAATATTTTTATATTTTAATTTTCATCAAATTTCGATATTTTAAATTAACTGTTGATGACCAATTGACGGCGCTTCCGCCTACGGAGTCTATGGTCGTAAGTTCGATCCCCGCATCAGGATAAATATACATATATACAGATATTTGTTTCGAGTCTAGTTACCCCAACAATCCGCATTGAACAAGCGTGGTGGTTTATTGTCCGTTCCTCCTAAATGGAGAAACCCGTGCCCGGACACAAGGGTTGTAAAAAAAAATAACTTTTAGGTGAGAAAATGAGACGGACTGTATTAAAATAAGCAAATATCGAAGGTTGATAGCTTTTACTTGATTATGTTACAAGTTGCATAGTTTTTAAGAAGAAAATAATGACCATTTAAAGCAAATTTTAAATTAAAACTAGAATACCGACCGGTTATTTCAATTGTTCACAAGATTTTGTCTTTAAATTTTAATTAATATTTTATAATAATGTTATGATTTTTTTCTAAATTCATGTATATATCGATATTATAAATTATTTTAAATTACTACTTTTATTTTTCTGATATACATATGTGATTTACCTATATATACCGACGTCGGCACCGTTATTTTTAATGTTTCTAATACGAAAACTTCTATAATAAATGAGTTCCTTTGTTTGGGGGAAGACGAAACAAGACAGTCATCAATTCCTTTGAGTGAGTTTGTTATCTTGATATGAATATTTGTCGTCGAATATCGTCTACAAATACTTTGGTTGGAACAATTCGTGCAAATAAAAGAGAATTGTCGAAACTGGCCAAACAAAAAAAAATAATTTACCGATTAGCACCTGAAAATTTTAAAACATATAATTGCACTTTGACAGTATATAAAAAGTAAGCTAATCAAAGAAACACTTCTAATAAGTACGAAATATTGGTTTCAAAAAAATACAATTAAAAACTGCCTGAAACCACAATATTTTATAATAAAACCAAATTAGGGGTAAACATGATGGATTAGATGGCATCTGCAGTAATGCCCATGCCGTTTGGTAACAAGCTGTGATAAATCACATCTGCACTAGACCACCAAACAGTGACCATCATTTTTATAGGGATTACTTTTCGTTTAGGGCATTGGTTAAGTGCTGGACCAGGATTTAACCAATTTGCCGAGTATTTACGATTGTCAAACAGAATCCATTTCCAGTCGCTAATTCAGTCGTAGATTGAGTATCATCAGCTTCCACAATCGCCTTTAACCCTTTCGGTACGAGCGCTTTTTCGCCGCCACACTCTCGCTGTACAAGGTGTTCCGCCGAAAACGCGCACACAGAACATATGGTTACTCCTTTTTTCTGTGACGACTTTCCTAACCTTGATGCTTCCTTTCTACGTGGATGCAGAATATATCCGGCCCTCGCCCACACAGGTCATCAGATGGATGCCGGATATATATGCGACACTCGTCCACACAGGTCATCAGATGGATGCCGTAAATATCCGACACTCGTCCACACAGGTCATTAGATGGATATCGGATATATCCGTCGCTCGTCCACACAGGTCATCAGATGGGCACCGAATATATCCGGCACCCGTGCCGAAAGGGTTGATTCGTCATTGTCGACCAAAGTTTTTGCACGACCACGGGGTGCATTTTTCTGTTCAAAATTTCCAAAACGGAAGTGAGCATATATATCAAAAATTTGTAGATTCGTTTGTTCGGTTTGCTCCGTATACGTCATTGATGTTGCATGTCGTTTGTGTCGCGTTGCTGTCATGATGGTACACATGAAGAGAAGAATTCAAATGTGAATAAAGATTTAAAGCTAATAAATAAATAAAAGATTGGTTTGGAAAAAAAATCATGCTTTTAAAATAAAATTAAAAATTCTTAGCCAAACAAAAATATTTCTTATCTGAAATAACCGCTACAGCAGATCGGCAATTTTAAAAGGATTTTCAGCTATTAAAAATAAAAGCTGCGACAAAAATATCAAAGGAATTTTCTCAAAATTAGTAAGTGACGTCCCGCGAAATGTTCAATCGATTAGAATTATGTTGCTTGAATGTCGTAGTTTTAGTGTATAAGGAAATCTATTATATTTTTTTTTGAAGGTGAACATGCAGATCTTATTTGTTTAATATTATTTTGTGTTAAAGATTCGGATAACGACGATGACACTTTAGTGACGGCTGGACTGTCTAGCCCCCTCGGTGCCTTGAGTCCGTGGAACAGCAGCCCGGATCTTACACGACACTCACCTATAGGTAGCGTCGACGAAGACGGTGAGGCAACCCTTAATTGTATATGTAAAATTATTTTTTATTTATATGTTGAGGATACTATGGACCGCCAAACGCATTAAAGTATCCATCCTCGCGCAGCTGAGAGTAAAGACGTGACTGTCACGAAAAGGCGTGGACGTTGTTTGATAATAGCGGCTGATAATCGCAATCGACGACCAACACATGCCCCCAAGTTGCTCCATGAGCACCGTATTACTCGATTGAGATTCGCTAGAAATATCCTATCTTGGACACAGAGTAACAGGAGTACGTACTCTTCTCTGATGAGGTTCGAATTTGTCTGTATGGTGAGGACCGACGTCGGTGAGTGTTACGAAGACCACAAAAACGCTGACGTGTGTTTTGAAAAGGACGTATAAGCATCTACGTCACCACGGTTTCTGGCGACGTAGATGCTTATATGCAAGAGGTCAGTATAAGGTCGTTTGGACTAGCCAGCTCGGAGCCCTTACCTTCACACAATTGAACACGCCTGGGACCTCGTAAAAAGGCAAGTACGATTTGTCCAACAACTTACACAAAACATCAGGGAGGTTAAACGTATGATCTCGGCTGAATGGGTACACATTCCACAGGACACCATCAAAAACCTGGTGGAAAGCATGCCAAGACGATACTCGAAGCCTTAATTTCATTATACCCATAAAAATGTCCATGTTCACATGGATTTCTGTTTACATTGATTAAAACATCCATTCTAGGATTTAAGTGTTAAAAAAAAATCTAAAACAGAAATTTCTCGTCATCTAAGCTCTAAGTATGTCATTACATACTAAAATATTAATATTATCCAATAAAAAGCCAATGACTGTAAGGTGCCCGTTTTTTTTGCAAAGAAGTTTATTTTATTTCAAAGCAACAGTTTTAAATAGTCTTTTTATTATTAACCAAAGAAAAGGCCGTATGCATTATTTATATAAACTTATAATATATATGTGCACAGGAGTAAGGACTCCAACGACCGAAGGAGTCAAACTCACACGCCGACTCTCGAACTCCTCATTAGACTTTGATACTTCGGTGTCGCCGACGTCTCTGCACACGGCGGTGTCGCGCGTGAGCTCGCGCGGGACGCTTGTTTCGCAAGATGGCCACGTGTACCGAAACGCTCGCCCTTACCACCACACAAAAAGGCCCAGGTAACTCTGAGAACATCGCAGGCTGTTATTAGTCTTTTTCAGTAATAGATTTTTTACGATAAAAAGAAATTAAATGTCTGCAGGCTGTTTAAATATATATAAATAAAAATTAATCGCCGAAATGTATGTACCTCCATAACTTCAGGACGACTGCACCAAATTAGATAATTCTATTTTTGTTGTTTGTTATTATCGGTGCGTTTCTCTCGTAACTTCTTTCCACGCACCACCAGTTTGTGGAACCAGCTACCTTCGGCGGTCTTTCCGAACCGATACGACGTAGGAATCATCAAAAAACAAGCCTATATATACCTAAAAGGCTGGCAATGCTTCCGCGACTCCTGCGGTGTCGCGGTTGTCTATGGGTGGCGTCGATTGTTTTCCATTAGGCGACACGCATGCTCGTTTGCCCTCCTATCCCATAAAAAAATATTGTCAGAACAAGGTTTGTATAAAAGATAATTTTCAAAAACTTCGTAGATCATCATCGTAAAAAAAGCTTTTCTGGCATTTTAAATCGCAATATAACCTATAGATAATAGCGCCATTACAATGATTAACAAAAGAAGCTATGATTAACAAAATAAATATCAGTATTAATAGATTGACATTTATTTATATTCAATTACCGTTTATTTTGTATTACAAAAGTAAAACTTTGTTTCTGTGCTTCGTGATGTTCTTTTTTCTGAGGTTTCGTGTGTCGTTTTCGTCGACGAGGTTAATTGTGATTAAGAAAACGGAAGATTATCTCATTTTTTTCATTAGGTACACCACCCGTGAGAAGTCGGGGCGGGCAGCTAGTATATTAAAAAAATTACACACTTATAGTTTATCCCTAAAGCAATATTTTATTTAAAAAAAAATCTGTTTTTAACACTTTTTTTTATAAAATTGGAAATATTGTTCCATATAATTACGAACATTTGGACAATCTGTTTCATGTGAACATGTGTCAAGGTACTGTCATAGCAGCATAGTACAGTTCATTATTACCACGTGTCTATTTTAAAGAGATCATTGATTTCTTTACGTCACATGTTCGAGCTGCTTAGTTCATCGACGTATCTTTATATTTTATAGATTAATTATGAATTTAAACAAAACATTAAAATTAACAAGTTGTAGAACAAACGATATTCCTTTTAACTTTAATTTCCACATCGATGCCCTTTCAATTTGTTAGGCAGTTTACGTTTTGTGCAAATTCCTTTCACTAAAGTCTATTTAGTGCTAAGACATCATAAATATTATGAAAGTGTCTCGCAATAAGCACTGCAGTTTCACTTTTTTTTTGTATGGGATAAGAAGGCAAACGAGCGGGCGTGTCACCAGATGGAAAGCAATCAACGCCGCCAATAAACATCCGCAGTCCCATAGGCAGTGCAGAAGCTTTGCCGGCCTTTAAGAAAAGTCACTGGAACTCAACCGCTCACCGGATGAAGCGCGGTACCACTCAGACGCCGGTTTTCTGCGCGAGTGTGGTACTTCCCCGGGCGAGCCGGCCCATTTATGCTACTGACAAATAATATGCCATTCCTGACAAAGTATTCGTCTGCAGCGTGGCTCTACCACTACTACAACTACTATCGCAACTTAGGTCGAGGAGCGGCGGCCTTTCGAATTAGTTTTGTGATATTAAACGCCCAGCTATTTATTATATTACAATTGTAGTATGTAAATATAAACAGTAAATACGATAAAACTTACGTAAGATAAAGGGTTCTTATATTTTAATCAAATTCTACTACTACAACTACTACTTACAGTATTATTATTAATAAGTGTACAATTATTTTTAGTGTGTAGCGATAAATAATGCGTTAAGGCTTATTTTTAACCAATCACCTAACCTAATTTTCAGACGACAGTTTCAATACTTTGAGTTACATTATATTGTAGACATCAAGTAGATAGTATAGGCCCATATAGGCCTGTAGCCTCTTCAAAATCACGTACGTGGTGAATACGCAGTGGTTAAAATTTGATATATTATTCGATATATTAAAAAGACGAAACTTTTTTTAGGAAATTATTTATTAAAATTCTAAAAATATAATCACTAAAAGGGTGTTAACTTAAGGAACTTGTGCGTGTTTCTTACAATTTTTAGGCTCAATTTTATAATTAATAGTGTTAGGGAATTGGGAAGTAAATAATTCCTGAATTATTTGCTCCCCAATTCCCTTATGTTTTATGGGTAAACGAGCCTACGTTTCGGGTGAAAAAAAAAGCATTAAACACTTCCCGATGCAGATATCTGCAACACCAGAGGTATTTCGAAAGTGTTGCCGGCCTTTGAGAGATGTTTGTAATATTCAGACATGAATTATACGAACGTGAAACCACTCTCAAAACCATTATCTCACTATTCAAACAACAACATCAGCTTTTTTCCTTTTTAATTTTTGTAAAAAATATTATAGTGTAATGAATCTCACTTGTAGGTAGTTATTTTTTTATTAGGTTATATTGCCAATAATTTTGTTTTACATTTGATTTTTAGAATAAATCTTATGAATTTCTAATTTTGTTTATGATTTTAATTTTGTTTTGTTTTGTTTTTGTTTCAGCTCTCAATAACGCTAAGTGATTATAATACAAAGGATATCATTGATTAAGAGAAAAGCTGTTTGATATTTTTAGAAAAAGTTATTCAAATTATTATAATAGCAACTGTTATCTAAGTGATGTAGAAACATAAAAGTCGGACGATGGAAAGTTCGTAGCTATTAAATGATTATATTTTTGTAAATCACAAATTGAAGTAGTATGTTCTGCTTATGTCTCGATACTACTGAACGTTTTTAGTCACTTAAAATATTACCATGCGTTACCATAGCAAACTTTTTAGTGTTTAATAATAACAATATATTTTAACAAAATGTTATCAATAACCAAAATCTAAGTTACTGTAAATAAATAATCTAGTAGTATTCTACTTAACTATGTCATTTTCTAAAAAATAACTTATCTCGAAAATGTCTATCGCTTATTTACTTAATTTTTTTTAGATTCAATATTTTTATTTCTGACATTTTTGATATTTGTTAAGTCGTTACATCGTCCGAGTGATTTGATTCTGACATATTGCACAAACACCTCGTTTGTCCAAAGCGGATTGTTGGAACGCCCAGATTGATTTATGAATGCCTAGATTGTAGGACTAAATTTTAATGCCTATAGGCCATGAATATGTCTATCCCGATATTGGTCGGCCATTTATGTCGTCTTGAATTTAATTTACGTAATCCAAATTTGTTATTTTCATTGGTATCCTAGAAAGCGCTTTAATATTGATAAAGATAAAAAAGATCTGAGTAAAACAATTCACGGATACACTATTTCGATATATTACTCAACTGTTGCCGGTAAGTTAGTGTTTAAAATAATATTAGTTCAATTTTTTGACGATTATTATAATTATTTTTATATAATGTTGATATTAGAGATTGAATCTTATGATAATAATAATAATAAATGGACGTGGCAACATATCAATACTTCGATATGTCGATCTCCGATCGAAGAGCTTCCGTTGCAATCCAGATTACAACGGATTTAAAAGCTTTTATATAGTACAATTAGCTATTAAAATTGAGTAAAAGGTAAAATTGAGAATGCATGTGAGTGTAATCTAAGTAGCCCGGTCAAATTAGCTCAAAAAATAGGGCTACCCTTGCATTAATTTACAATAAGCTGAAAATTTACAGGCACGTAATGGCTTTTTCTAAGAAATGGTAAATCTCAGAGAAAAAAGTATAAGGACAATTTTAGTAGATAATTACCTGATTTACAATTTGAGTCTGAACTATTTTTATCGTAAAACTAACCGTTTGACCAAAAAAAATACAAAAAATCTTTGACCTTGTATAAAATTTTTCACACACGGAATCAATGAGGACTGATGACCCTGATGATAATGACCCTTACGTGCCTGTAATTTTCAGCCTGTTGCGAATTAATGCATCAATGTCTATTTTGACCGGGCAAATTGATACATGTTATTTGCCAGCATTCAGATAATGCTTTCAACATAGTTTTATTAATTGTTTTTGTGTATGAAAATGAATACTCCTTACTTTTCAGTACCTTAATAAAATACATTTTTTACACAGTAGTTAACACGTATTCTATATTATATATAAATAATAGCTGTTAAGAGAAACTTGTAAGATATTCATTTAAATAGATTAAAAATTTAAAATTATCCACATACAACCATTGTACTGGGATAATAAAAAATAATTTTAAACTTACGTGAATGTGGAATTTAAAAAATATGAAAAATGTGAAGAAAATTATTTTTATATTTTCACTTGTACAATACAAATAATAGAAATATAATAAAAAAATGCTGTAGGGCACTGGCACTATTATTAACTCTTATCGGTCGCTAGCTTTTTATACGTGATTCTCGCTAGGTTGTAGCGACAAATACAGTTTTTATTGACTTTATTCATTTTTCTCTCTTGTCTCAATATATTAAAAAATAATTGGAAAAAGCAATGATATATAACTGGATGTCAATTGCTCTGTTACGGATATTTAACTAATAAGGCAATAGTGCCTGCATTTCACACAGCGAGTTTCAACATGTGACGATGTGTTCACACGTGACGACCGCAGCGACAAAGTACTGTTATCACGTGAGAGGTGACTTACGACTGATAAGAGAGATGGAGTTGTGGATTCCGACATAAAATAGGACCACTCCGTTTCTTCTTGTGTGTTGTGCGAGATGATTATTTATTGCCCTCAGCAAATACCAGTATCAGTAATAAAAAGCAATCTGCGTACTTAATCCTCCCACCAAGCGTGTGGATTACGGCAGAACCCATAAATTTTTGAGGGTGGTCAATAACTTAATACATACATATAGTCACGCCTGTCTCCCTATAGGATTAGGCAGAGACCACAGATCTACATCCGCTACGATCCCGATACACCTTCCTTGCTTCCTTCACACTCATCCATCCTTCCTCTCACATTCATTGTAGAGAAACGGCTCTCCGGTCGTCGCTTTTCACCCTCGTGGGAATCAGGACGTGACGGGCGGCGAACCACGTCGTCGTCATTTTTTAACGAATTAGGTAGGTATTATAACTTAATAGTCCACTGCTCTTTATTTGCATAAATACTTCAAAAACATTCAAAATTGATGCATTTATTTATTAAATGAATACAATCGTTACTGTTTCTGATAATATCTGCTTAATCATATTATTTCAATAACCAAACATACATTTTACCTCTCCTAACACATACATTATATTACGGGAACTTAATTTTTATTTTACTTTTGTAGTTTTTAAAAGGACCACTTATCTACTCGAATAAATAGCTGTAATAAAAACTCGCTTTAAATAAATGAAAAAGACAATGAATACGGAGAAAAGATGGTGTTCGCGTTTTCTTGTTGTAATCGACTGTGATATCATTATACATAATATAGTATATATATTGAAAATCTTTGTCCTCGTATATCTTGAGAACTGCTAATCCAATCATAATTGTGATAAATCTGTTTTAGGTATCTTGTATGTTTGTTTTTGTATTATTTTCTTTACTAATTTACAATAAAGTTATTTCGTAAGCAAGTTTTCGTTATATTTTTCCTTTTCGTTTGGTGGTGGTGATTTTAGATGTAATCTCTGTAAACAAAAATGTTAAACTGAAGGCGATTTAAAAAAGACAAAAAATAGAAGAAAGGTTTCTGGACACAAATTAAATTCTTTTTAACCATTCCAACTAAGCTAAGTGTTTATGATAGGAAAATGTGGTTCACGTCCATAGTTAAATGGTAGAAATGAACCCGCTTTAGTTCGCAACGCTTACTCAATTACAATGAGCTATTGCCACTGAAGTGTGCATTTTGTGAAGATGGCGGAGGATTAGGTGGGTTTGTGAAATACAAAGTCCTAATCATCATCAGAATCGCCTTTATTGTGATCATTACTAATAGATGGCAATTAAATATAAATGTGCTTACCGAAAAGTAACATTGCTAATTCCCAGTTTTGGGCATTAATCGATTAATTTGTCAATTATCTTGTTAGTTGTCTAAAAAAGTAATTACAATTAAATTAATCGCAATTAAACTTTTAATTGCACCTTGCAATTAAATTAATTTGATTGACGTATGTCAATTGTAACTCACAATTAAAATAATTGCAATTATCTTTTTAAGTTGTTTTATGAAACAAAACAAACAACTAACGAAATTAGTATAAGATTTAGGAAAATTAAGCTGTAAGTCTCAGACGAACAAAAAAGTGATAAAAGCTGTAAGTATAACTTAATTTTTCTAAACCTTTCTTTCTACATAAACAAACTATATGTATTTATGTATAACAATGTTGCATTGATAAATATTTTTACAATGTGGGTATAGAACAAAAATATTTTAAGTCGTAACGTGTTCACTTTATATTGATTCTACCTACGTAGGTAACGATACGATATAAAAAATTGATATATGATTAACAAAAAATAGGGCAACCCTATTTTTTGCTGCGTGTGCTGTTTAAACTCTTGGAAAAAATACTAATATATAGCAGTACATTGACAGTAGCATCTACCTGATTATAAGAAACAATCTGCGATCTTCAATGTGCTTGCCAAGTGTAGGATACATAAGTATCTGTCTGCTTACGTAGTAGTGCGAGGGGGCAAAGTAAGGGGCGTTTTGGAACATTTAAATTATTTAAAATTTAACATTTTCAAACAACAATTTAAAACTTACTTTTTACAACAATTTAATAATAATTTAAAGCTTTTTATAGATTAAATATATAATTATAATATTACGTCAACAAAAGAATGTTCTCAGATATTTTCAAATAAACTTTTAATTCAATATCTCTTAACACTATACTGAATAAAGCGTAAAGAAACAAGAACCGTTCCCTCACCGCTAATACTGTTGTTTTTATCGAGCCTACTTTGGACGTGGGTGGCACGATATTGGCTTGGAATTTGTCACATTGCGCCTTGTAAAAATCTTTGCCTTTATACTTAAGAGTTTATTTTATATCTATTAGGCTACAACTTGATTGTTGAATGGATGGATGAAAAATATAGATTTATGCGATTTTGTGTTCATTATATAAGTAAAATATACTTTTTAGAAAGTAACTAGATTAACGCTAATTTAAGAGGTGTGGTTGTTATAGATATTATATGTTTAGAATTGAAATAAATATAGTAAAAAGTCAATATTTTTCGTAACAATATATCGAAAAAATTAAAATATTTAATTAACACAAATTATGGTTATAATATGAAGGTGTTTGATAATTATTGGTAATAATTATATATAAAATAAGAAATTTCTAAAATACATTTACTCTCATTCGCCTGAAATTCAGGGCCACGTTGGGCGCCAATAGGATTTTTGTCGGAGGGTGGTGTATGAAGGAGGGAACGTGTGAGGTGAGATAGAGGCGACACCCTGTCTCGCAATTTTCACTGGTATTATTACAGTTGCGTTGCGGGACCTACTGCGTCTGCACGTATCGATTATTACGATTACGTTTTAATATATGACATAGACATTTCTCGTGAGTGGCAATTCGGGTTACATAATTGGTTTTTTGTTACTTGGTTTACAAGTAATTTAGTAATTTAAAGAAAATTATCGATAGGATAATTTTTAACACAGATGAACCTTTTTTGCTAGCCAGTTATTGGGTTTGTAAGGAATTTTCTGAAAACGATGTGTTAAATAACTTTCTCAAATTCAAAATTAATGTTAATGTAATAAATTGTAAATTTTCTTTCATGAATTGTTATAATGTGCGTAAAGGTAAAATCAAATATTGAATAAAGCAAGCTATCAAAAATATTTTTCTCTCATCTTTTAACATTGAACGTTTTTAGAATATTTTGTTTCTTACTTTTCTTTTTGTAAGATGCCCGATAATTGCGTATTTATGCAAATGAATCTAGGTTAATTGTTAAATATGTCAAGTTTTAAACTAAATATTGCAATGTCATTCAGTGATGAAGTATGTTTTAGCTTTAAGTTTTGTCGCTCAACAGGAATGTAACTTAAAATCGATTGGAAAATATATCCCAAACAATCACAGAAAAAAATGAGTTAGTAGAAACTTGGTAAAATACTTCGAATATTGTCTAATCGAAGAAGTTGATACAATTTTAGTGCATTTTGCAGTCATATGTATCACATATCGCATTTATCAGCTGACCAAGCTCCTAACTTATTAAAATTATTAAAATAGTTCTGTCCGTTAATGTCATTTTGTATTATGTATCAATGTTTATTCATTCTATTTGGGTTCCTTAAACATTTAGAATTTTATGGCGTTTTTTCAAAAACTTGCAATGTACCAAAACGAATTGCATTTATCTATTTACTGAATAATAATATTTAGTAGTATACTTAACACCAAGTAGTACAGCGCACTATATTAAACTGATGTTTTAATTTAGTCGTGTATAATTGTCATCGTTCGTACCAGAAGTGCATAGGCAAAAACACCTATCGCCCATGACCTAATCGACTATGTTTCATTTGTAAGCCAATACTAGGAATTCTATAGTACATAATTAAAGTAGAGTAGTAGATACATTATTACATTACATATATAACCTATGATAATATATCATTAATAAAATTATTAAGATTCTTGATGAATTAGTCTACAAGTTATACCTTGACCGTGACAAATTCAGAATATTATAACAAAATGACTTGTCGATCTTCAAAACTATTTAAAAATACCTTTTTTCCAAAATTTTATATTACTCTTTACTTGTCATAAAGTCTCCAGAGTGCAATTATAATAAAATGAAGTTTTTATAATTCTATTTGGGCTTTCAAGTAAGCTTTATGAAGGTATAGAGCAATCGTAAATAATTACACCGTGGAAAATAGCCTAATTCTCTTGTGTTCCAGTTTTACAGATTACAAAGACTTCAAATCCTTTGTAAATCTGCCTAACAAAGTAGAATACTACACTAAAGTGCTCTACGTACTCCGCAATAATTTTCATTCGCTGTTTATATAAATTGGGTGCTGAAGTCATATCTATACCTGATAGATTACAAGGTATAAATTATTATCTTGTTTAGCTTTTCATTTACGGTCACTGTACGGTTTGCTCACATGGTATTTTCAATTAGCAAATGCAGTTGTTGGAGAATAGGTGTAGGCAATTTCAAGAAAGATGCCAATAAAATTAACAGATCATCTGCTTCGCCAGTTTATAGTCACTTAAAATTTGGAAGATGTAATTCGGAATGAAGAACCAAAAGTACCGAATAGCCCTTGGAGTCAGCAAAGTGAAGTAGCAATGTTCTGGTTATGTTTGAAAAACCATTGTCTATGTCACTTGATAATAATGATGTATTCAGTTTTTCTTCGTGAGAATTCAAATACAGACAATAAGTAATGAAAATCTTATTACTGTATAGAGTTAAAGCTTTTCAATTCCTTTTATCCTTTTGTTGATCAATTAACGTAATGTTGTAATTGTGGAAGTTATTTAGTTTATTAGGTTAAATATGTGGTATAAATAATTGTGGAACTAAAAGGTGGAAGGCTAGTAATCTAAGATCGCTAACCCCTAGTTGAGGCACTAGCCCGCCACATAAGTATTATTCTCTCTCTATACTGTAACCGATATATATGTAACTTTGTGGTGCCGAAATAAATGATTATTATTATTATTTGTGGCGAGTAATTTCATAAAAATGTATCAGTACATCAATGTTATGGGCAATTCCTTACTTTATTCGTGTACGGACCCGTTGCATTCGACCGTGAAGTTATTGGACGCGATACCCATGACCTGTATAGCTAGAACATGTGTAGTGTCAGGAAAATTTAAATGCAAATTGGAAATTTCGCTCAATCCAATTAATGGCGAGGTGAGAACAAATGGGTTAAGTTGATACGTCAATTAGTTTATCGATTAAACTGGGCTGCAGGATAAGATATTTGTAAAACAACCAAAAATCATGTTAAGAATAAGATATACATATATATTGTATAAGTATGTTAAGAAGTAAGTCAAATTAAGAATAATATACTTTGCGTAAATTTAGTCTAATCAAAATACATGCACATGCTCTTCACTCGCTTATTAAAAAGGCGAAGACATTTCAGTAAGCGAGTGGAGAGCAACTGACCTAGTTTTAAATCATTCCATGAATGTTATGTTCATGTCATTTTAAGTAGTTCTTTTCCCCCGCTTGTTTATTATAAAGTCGCATAGATAAATGTAGCGTTGCTTTACATATTGCTTTTATTGTTCATTCAGAACTTTATTTCAATATTCATCTTTATGCAGGATTTTATAGTATACGTGTACCTAATATTCATACATATATGTATATAACTGTAACATGCAGTATTTTTCAGACCGGACTTTTGACCTATATGTGAGATAACATATTACACTTTTAAAGCCAAAAGATCTTAATAATTTGAAAAAGTTTTATATTAATACTTGTTTATTATTTATTACACTTAATTAAATTATATTCAAATAATTAAAATTACGAACTCATTACAACAAAACAAATCACTCATTGTGGTAAAGGTAACCGAAAATGGGCTCATATTAGCCTTATATATCAACCTGTTCTCTTATTTATTATACCATCACGGGTGTAAAAATCAAACAATAATTGATTGCGGTGTAAATTTCAGGAAAATGGAAATCAAGTAACACATAGGTTATATCGCTTAAAGACTAAAGGGTGTGTAATTTATATTATAACAAACTTTTTAACTTGACTCAAAGTGAAGTGACTGAAAGAAGAGCGGCAGAAGGAGAACAAAGGAGGAGCTGGTTGTAAAATGGAAGATAATGTTGATGGAATTTACAAATACAGGTATGAGCTAGTAGAGCAATTATATATTTCTTTAGGCAGATAAAAATAAAGCCATATATAATAATAACATATGTAGTGAACAGAAACTGAATCCCTTGTTCATGGATAATTCCATATGTTTTTTGCAAGCAATTGATACTTTAAACTGATAATTGATTGGCATCTATTCTAATGATCAAAGATATATGTATATATAAGTATAGAGTGTTTATATACGATAGAGTTTATCTAGTGGGTGTAAACTGTAGATTATGAAGAGCGTGAAGACGCACATGTGGGATGGCTTAGTGGATTAGTTCAAAAGCATCAGACGAAAATGTTCATTACGTAAAAAACGTAAAGAATATAATCCTAAGATCAGTTGCAAATGTAAAATATACCTGTTATAATGTAACACGGGTAAGCAACAATTCTACCTTTGAACGTAGCATTTTGCTTGATTTATCGGAGAAATTTGTCACAGTATACGTTAAAAATTAATAAGATTATTTCTAATATTTAATAACGTTTCTCACAGAGCCTAAGGTAATAATAGCATTCAGATATTCACACCACCATCGTTAAATTTGGGACTTCAAAGCCATGAGCGAAGTATTGACCCGTCTGCATGATATCGATTTGTAATTTACTAACAATATTTCTCATGACCCTTACTATCGAACTCTAGAAGTAGATGACACAAGGAGATTATAAGTTTGAATTATAATGATATTTTTTTGTTATAAATTAATTTAAAATACAAATGATTATAATTTGGAAATACATATTGATATGTTAATCGTGGATTATATATGTATAATATAAAAATGATAAAAAATGAAAAAAAAAATATATTTAATATTATTATGCATAAATAAATTTTATCCATAATTTTACTTTCTGTGTTAAATCTAAGGACCTTTTATAATATGAAATCAAATGAGTTTGTAACGAGTTATTTTTTGGTGATGTTTATTATTTCCTAAAATGTATCGGTTATGTTCAGAAAAGACTTACAAAAGTAATTGCAATTTATGTAATTGTTAAAAAAGGCCATACCCTTTTTTTAATAATAAAAAAACAAAAGAAGAGTTTCATACTAATCTCATAAAGCATGTATACTTAAAACTGCGGTTGACTTTTGTAAATGCGGAAGGAGTAATCAACAAAATATTATCGAGAATTTCCATTTTCTTGAGTGAATATATAGTTTACCCACATTAGCTGACTAACTTCGTTTAAGAGCATTATGCTATATATGAGTTGAACTCTTGCTGTTAATAATAGATAGGTATGATATTAAAGCGTTCCATTTAAAAAACGTTATTTTTCTCTTCATATAATTTTCTTCATATAATTCTTATATCTTTGTTGAATCATATATTCAATATTTAACTCAGTTGGTCACGAAGAAATTGTGGTTGAATATAAAATATTTCAAATTTTTTTTTTAATATCTCTTATAATTTCATATTTTTCTAGTGTAATATTCTTTTAAAAAGTTGTTAAAATTCGCCAATTGAAGATTTGCCAAAATTTTCAATATCTACTTAAAAGTGTAACTTATACAATATTATTAGATTAATAACATTTAAATAAGATATTATAAATTTTTTTATTGGATAGGAAGGCAAACGAGCAGGCGTGTCACCTGATGGAAAGCAATCAACGCCGCCCATTGACTTCCGCAACGTTATAGGCAATGTGGAAGCATTGCCGACCTTTAAAAAAGTGTCATTATGGGAGGGGGAGGGGTCGAGAGAGGGGGAGGGGTCGAGAGAGGGGGAGGGTGTTGGACCTCCGGAATTCGGCCGCTCACCTTTCGAAGCTCGGTAGGTAAGCTAACACTCAGACGCCGGTTTTTTGCGGGAGTGTATTTCCCCGGGCGAGCCGGCCCATTCATGCTACAGACAAATATTATGCCATTCTCGACAAAGTATTCGTCTGCTGCGTGGCTCTACCACTATAAATCTTTTAGGAATAATTTTGAAATATTTACTATATTTACATTTTCAATTCACTATAATGGGCGAAATAGTAGGCGACGAGCAGCAGCGATAGCAGTACGCGACGTCGGACTACGGGATCACACGACCAGCGCCAATTCGTCTGTCAAGTACGGTTATCAAGGATGATTGATTGATGAGGAAATTGTCAACAAATTGTCTAACGCGCAGTAATGCATTATCCGTTGAACCAATTTCATCATCATCATCAAGGCATTACAGCCACGGGTGAGCCATAGCCTGGTTCAGTAAATTTTTCCAGTCGGATCTTCATTTAGCTTTTTTTTTGAACCAACTTCCTATCCCAAATTTCTCTCATTTCATACTAACTGTATCACATCGTTCAAGTGTTAAAACAAGTAAAAAAGGGACCAAGAAGTAAAATTCTAGACGAAATTTAATGTTATTTTTTTCTAATCAAATTATTTTGATATTCACTTAAATCAAAAAAATATTTTCTTACATCAGATAATTAAAAAATAATCTTTTTTGCGGAATTTACTTGCTTTTCTTCGATCGTGTTTGTCAAAACGTAGCTAGCTATCTGGTTACTCGAAACACTGGGGAAGGGAGTATTGATCCAGCCCGGGCGACCTTGAATGCTTCATTTAAGTAGGCTTGCATTGAAAACGGATCTGTTAGATATCTTATTTTGCAAATATTGGTAATAATTTAGTTATAAAGAGGTTTCAATAGCCAAATTATGTTATTGGCACTTAATAAAGAGTCTGGATAAATTAATTCCAAATCCTATTTGTTTTTCTTAAAAAATTAATTGCTATTTTAGTTTGTGACTTTTTACTTACTTTTCGCGGGTTTGTTGTTAGCAAGTTATCAGCCAACACAAACTAACTATTTGTTATTTTTAGTAGAAAAATTTATGTTTATCACATCATCCTTATTGTGACTTAAAAGATACCTTTGTTTCTATTGTAATGGCAGAAAAAGCAATAAGAGCTAGTAACATAATAGCGCTGCTGGACGAAGGGTGTAGGCAATGTTACGTCTCACAGCGTTTTAACGCAGGTCGTTCAACCGTCCAAAGAACCTGGACTCGATACTAAGAGACAGATTCCGTTCAGAGAAGGCAAAGTTCTGAGAGAAAACGTTGCACACAACCACAACATGACCGTTTATAGTGACTCGGGTGCTGAAGAACATAGACCAAATGCAGTTACATAGACTTGAAATTTCTTTTGTTGACCTTAAGTTTTTTTTTATCAAAAGTCCTAAAATGCACGCAACGGTATCATGTTAATACATACAAGATGGCACAAAGTCATCCAACAAAATGGCACATATATATTATAATTAAATGTAAATAAATTTTGAAAAAAAAAATGTCTTGAGTTTTTATATAAAATGCGAAAAAACTTATTCCCCAACCTTTTCTTTCAAATAACCAGATTATTAGACCATAAGATTTTCTCAAATAATTTCAAAGCAATTCACGAGCACACAATTATGACGATACGTTGTACTAATTCACTTCCAATATAACTTGATATTAAAATTTATTTATTATAATTAGTAATAAATTATTAAGTTGATGGATCTAATGATTTCGACTAGTTACAAATATGGCGTCTACCGGCGCCGAGTGTATCGACCCGTCTTTTGCCTACTAGCGGAGCGCCAGCGAGTAAATTGCATAGTGCATCACCGCAATATCTTATTTTAAAGTTCAATTTCGAACATTTTTGCCCCAATAAATGATACAAAAACATTAAAGCAATTAAATAAAATTCTTGAAAAACTTTATTTTGTTATGTTTAAATTGTGTTTAAATTTGAAGATATATGTAGATCAAGAAGTTGCGAGGAACTAAGGTTCCAAAATTTTAACTATTTTTTCATAATTGGCAATCATTAAGTTGTAATTGTTGAAGAAGTCGTTTTTACACGATGTGATGATACTTTATAATAGTTTGACATATAAGTGCTGTAATAAAGTATCCAGAATAACATTTTGTACCAAAAAGTGGTACGAATGTTGTATACTTCAAAACCCGACATATGTATGTAAATTTACACATAAGTTCTTTATAATTCACACGCTAAGACTTTGACACTATCAATGGTATATTTATACCAGTACAGTCTTGAAGAAACCTACTTAACCTTTTCTAAAAGACTGATAAAGCGTCTGCAATCTTCGTGACGTCGTGGTTTGCAGTGATTGTTTACCAGCAGATGACATTCTTTCTCGTTTGCTTCCCTCTCTTATACAACACTACGTATATTTTTAACTTTCCTAGTGAAAATTTTAAAAGTAGACCTTGCTGTAACCTTTGCAGTGAAACTACGGATTACATTTAGTAAAATGTAACGATTGTTCCAAGTTTATAAACATTTTTATTGATCAACGATAGCGACTTACTATTAGTATATTTACTAATTTATGTCCCAGAGTTGTTCCATTTCTGGAGAAATTAACCCATCAGGCTTATCTAAGATTGGTTACCCAGACTCGCTAATTTCCAAGCTACATTTTGATCTCAGACTTTCCCGTGAGAAGCAAATATTATAAAGATGTAACCAGGAAAAACGCTTGTCAATCGTCAACATCAATAAAGCCATACCGTTTGTTGTTGTTTGAAAATTATGATACGAAATCCATTTAAATATATTTTTGTCAATTTCAACCTTCATTTGCTTGCGGACTTTATTTTATTACAAAACATAATTCATTTTTAAATGTTTTTCTTTCATAAAAAAGAGCAGGTGCTATTTCAATGAAACAAGGTCAAAAATATTCAGAGGTACCAATATTTTGAAGAGGGTCTTTCACGGTTTCGACATGACCTTAATTTACGCGTACTTTTGTTGTGAATAAAGTTTTATTTTTTGTTGTTCTAGAATTTATATAAAAAAGTCAATTTATCAAAATCAAAGATAGCAATTCAAAATTCAGAAGAATATATTTATTTAACGAGTATATCATCATCGATATATTTAGATAAAGAGTATTAGAAACTAATATTTTTAAATTTCTACAGATACTAAAGTCAAAGAGTTCAGTTTTAACAATAGAACTAAGGAGCAGATTTCACTAATTTAACAATTAAACCACTCAGATCAACGAAGCTTTTGAATTATTTGATTGAGTTTGAATCTTTTTGTAATACATTGTCATGTTTCTTTTAAAATAGAATCTTTTGTAATGTTTAAATAAAAAATATTGTGACCGGAACCTATCTTAGATTGGTAAGAACATCTCATTTTTCAGAATTTAAGTATAGAAAAGAAAAAATTATCCACCCCAGCCTTTACATTTCCCTATTTAGAAACTCAAAGTAAACACGGGAATCGGAAATACAGCATGGAGTATTGATCGGTTTCGAAGTGACCTGTGAATGTTTTACCCGCGCTAGATCTCGGTGACTGAATGATTATTTTAGAAAAGATTTTACAGGTACAGTCAGATAAATTATCTAACATTTAACAAACATATTTTATAAAGTAATTAATCATCAACAAAATTAAATTTATAACGTTACAAATAATAGAAGTATTAGAAATATCAATCTTCGTTATGGGAAATATTTTTAATTCTTAGGGAAGAAAATATTTTGAATTCTATTGGTTATTTATATGGAAATGGTATTTCGTTTAATGACATAACAAAGCAGGAATAATTGACTCGTATGAATTACAGCCGATAGTAGTTTTACAGGCGAAGCAAATGGCACATTGACAGATTTCGTTTTCGATTTAAGCACATTTATGCCATAAATATTAAGTACTCTTAGCCTTGATGTGTGTGTAACAAACACATCAAGGCTAAGAGTACTACCTACATATTGAAGGTTAATTAATCATTAATCATATTTGTTAATTAATCATAAATCATATTTTGATGGCCATAATAGTTGAAAGATATTATCGATAAGCCATTGCCACCCTTCATATGATACTATTTTAATACACAATCCACGTGGACAAATATAATCTATATGTAAAAGTATTTTTGTTCTTCTAGTTATTTTGATTAAGATCACATCTATGGAATTCCACGTCTTGTGCAACACTAGGATGAACTTCAATTAAACCAGACCCAACGTATAGTTGATAGGGATACTAAATCAAATACTTGTTTTTAACACACATTTCATTATTATGTGATTTGAAGCCAAAACCATGATGAATAAATTTAAATTTGTTATTATGTGAGAAGTCTTGTTATATATTATATTTTATATATATTATATTTTTGAGTAACAAGATAAATAGCTATGTTTGATACAGTCAAAGTTTTCACATTTCCATTTCTAAATTTATAATAAAGGCCGGCAACGCATCTGAGGCGCCCCCGACGTGGTGGAAGGCTATGGGTGGCGGTGATAACTTACCACCATGTGACCCGGATGCTCTCTTGCCTGCTCTGTAATAAAAAAAGTTACTTCGCACTGATATGGAATAGTGTTGTTGGTTTAAGGAACTCATAAGTTTCATCACCATACTGTCTTTAGTAGTTCTTCGCTGGAAACATAATATATGATTCCAAAACATACCTTGACCAAATTGCTGAAGTTTTTAAGAAAGGCCAGGTCAAGAGTACCCTTAACCGGCGGGCTTGCATGAGGAGAGTATGAGTATGGAGGAAGCAAAGAAAGAACGACGAGCTCGCAGCAGATTGAGATCTGTGGTCTCTGCCTACCCCTACGGGACACAGGCGTAACAATATATATGTATGTATGTATGTGTATATATATATATATATATATATATATATATATATATATATATATATGTATATATATATATATATATATATATATATATATATATATATATATATACACATACATACATTCATATATTGAATCTTCGCTGGACTTACAATACATGATCATTTTCGTCTTTTCTCAGGACATCGCTTCCAGTGGCACAATTCAGCCGCGGTGACTTCTCCCTGTGGTCTGTATTGAAGAATTGCGTTGGCAAGGAATTGTCCAAAATCACGATGCCGGTGGTATTTAACGAGCCGCTGTCGTTCCTACAGCGTATGTTGGAGTATCTAGAATACGCCCATCTTCTGAGAATGGCTTCAGAGCAGACTGATCCTGTTGCTCGAATGGAATACATTGCAGGTACAATAGACAATGCTATTGCTTATTAGCCTGAAATAATAGCCTACTTAATATATTCCATATTCTATCTAAATGTTAAAAGAACTAAGTATATATTATTTTAATGTCATATCTAGATATCTATTTTTTGAATAGCTTAAAAATTAATAATGATTAATACTACATTTGCTTTTATAGAAATATTTTTGGTTATGTACCTAAATCTACTATAACCAAACTTATCAATGACATATATATACTTCTTTGCAAAAAAAGCGGGCGGTTTTGATTTTTCTACATTATTGGTAATAATAATAATTATTTCTAAAGAGGTTTTAATAGCCAAACCATGTACTGGCGCTTAAAAAAGAGTATGAAAAAAAGATTAGATGCCGTAATTGCTGCAAGGGGAGTTCATACTTGTTATTAATTTTTTTTTTAATATCTTTTTATGCTAAAGTACCATAAAAATACTCGTAGCCTTAATTTCACTATACCCATACAAATGTCCATTTTCACACGAATTTCTATTTACATTGACTAAAACACCGATTCTAGGATTTCCAGTCATCTAAACTAATGACACACTAAAAATATTAACATTATCCATGGAAAGATCAATGACTGTAAGGTACCCATTTTTTTGCAAAGGAGTATATAGAATTGTGTGACTCCCATGACTTACTTGCCACTGGCAGAATTCACTAATACACATGAACACATAATCAAAGAATCGAATTGAATGGAAGAGTTCATTTTGAGAAGAGTCCATTTAAATATTACAAAGATTTCACGAGATTTAACATATTATTTTCGTTTTTAATAAATATAAATATTAGTATATTTTAATCAAAATTGTTAGCCTTCGCTGTCAGTGCATTGGCTTCGAACTGGGAGCGCCTTGGCAAGCCTTTCAACCCTCTACTAGGAGAGACTTACGAACTTGAGCGGCCGGAATTCAGAGCCGTATGTGAACAGGTAATTATTTCATCTTTTGTGGTTTTCACGAAACTCCAAATAATTTGTTTAATACATTTAAATTGCGGTGAAAAATGATAATACTTACAAAAATTATGAAAGAAACCTTATAGTTTTAATTTTGGAATTTTTTTTATTCGTAGGTGTCTCATCACCCACCCGTATCGGCATTCCATGCGGACAGTCCTCACTTTGTATTCCACGGCTCCGTTCACCCCAAACTTAAGTTTTGTGGTAAGAGCGTGGAGATACAACCGAAGGGCCATGTGACAGTTGAACTTCCAAGGTTAGTTCCACACTATAATCATCCTACTTTGAATGAGACGTTATGTATGTACCACATACAACTCATTATAATGTTTTTATTGTTTCACTATCATTTAAAGCATGGTTTGTTATTATGTTAATACTACAAAGGTAGTAAAAACTACTACTACTTATATATATATATATATATATATATATATATATATATATATATATATATATATATATATATATATATATATATATATATATATATATATTTTTTTTTTTTTTTTTTTTTTAAACAGCCCATATATGCCCCACTGCTGAGCACGAGCCTCTCCATTTCTGGAGGAACGGACGCTAACCCATCACGTTTGTCTAATGCGGATTGGCGAGGTTCCCTTACTCGGCATAAATATTTGTAGTCCATACATATATTTATTTCGATGCGGGGATCGAACTCGCGACCATTGACTCTACTGCCCCACCACTGAGCCAATTGGTTGTTAGTCTATTTATATATAATTCTAGTTAATATCGAGAACAAAATATTATTAGCTTAATGAGATAATACGGGATATTTTATGATTTAAATGGTCGTTTGTTTGCTTATTAATATCTCGTTATTTACAGATGGGGTGAAGCGTATACCTGGAGTAATGTGAATTGCTGTGTGCATAACGTGATCGTAGGCAAGCTGTGGATTGAACAGTACGGGCCTATGGAAGTGACGTGCCACGGCGGTGCGGGACTCAAGGCCAACCTCGTTTTCAAACCAGCCGGCTTTAATAATCGGGACTTGCATAGAGTTGATGGTTTTATTGTTGACGCTAAGTGAGTTGGGAAAAGCAATATCCCACCATTAAAACATTGTTTAGTACTTAAGATTTCATATAACATTCTAGGCGTTCTTTCGATTTTTCATTTTCATTCGCCCTTTTTCTTTTCAAACCCTCGATGAAAATTGAAACATTAAAAACATAATAATTGGAAATTTTTGAACGATATTAGCGCGTTAATAATAAAAATAATTCAAAAATATTTGGCATGATTATAATTTATTTTCTATAAAGATTATTAGGCGATAAAAAAGTTTGTTGTATACGCATTGTGCACCTATTCAAATTTATTTAAGTATTGCAAGGATATAACTGTTAGTTTAAAAAAGAAATGAATTTTAAAGCCATATTGTTGCTGCCATGTTTTACTGTTTATTCAATTTTATAATGATATATTATGAAGAGCAGGACAGAAGACATTGGCAGTAGTAGTCAAAGCTTTTTGAAATTTTTATGTCATCCTCCCATAACATAACTAAAAAGAAAAGAAACAAAAAAGGCATTTTTCTTTTTAGTCGTCTAGCTAAGTGACGGTACTTGGGTAAGATGTATGAGCAGAAGTGAACTCCCGCAGGCTGTTGATGATGATAATGAATGGCATCTATGGAAAGTGAAGTCTCTGCTATTAATTTTTTCTCTATTTTGTTCTTCAGTAAGAAGCGTCTCCGGTTCCTTTACGGCAAATGGACGGAATACATAAAGTGCTCTAGCGTGATGCTATACGAGCAGTGGGCAAAGGAGCGCGGCGAGGATGGCGCGCAGACCCCTGCGCACACGCCTAAGAAAGTGCTTGCGAAGTTAAACAGCTTTAAAGTCGGCGCGTTACGCTCCATGTCCATACAGGACGTAAGTCATGTTTGTAACAGTTTATAAGTATAACAACAACATATAATTCTTGATAACTTCTATTACTAGTCTGTATTATTTGAGACGGCTCGTCTCAAATTTCTAACATTAACGTCGATCTGCGATGTTAAAATGGAAATTGCGATATACTCGTATCACCTATTAAGCAACATCAACGATTATGTCAACTTAAAGTGTTGCACTTTGCGGATCTTCTGCATCCGAGTCCTTTCTATTAAAAATCTCGGACCAACAACATATATCCACACCAAAAAAAAAACAGTGAGTGAGTGCTCACAGTGACATTACCACGCAATTGTATTTGTGTTGGATAATTCTTTAATTAGCAACCCGTTGAAATATAATAAGAAGATAATCTTAATGATATAAATATTAAAGACGAGATGGTTAGATGGTAGCATTTTACTTCATAACACTCCTAAAAGTCTCGTTTATACTACAAATGCTTACGTGTTAACTAAATAATTTTTATACAAATTGACATCTAGTATACTGCATACAAACCCTGAGTTATACATGCTTTGCAGTCTGATGAGGCGGAGAACTCGGAAGATGTGCCAAAGTCAGATGAGTCATTTAACATCGACATACCGGGTTCCGTCACCTTGTGGGAAGCCACGCCGCGACCCAGCAACAGTGGACAGGTACACAGAATAAACTGTACAGTAATCACCATAATGATATCGAAATAATAATAATAATAATATTGTCTACACGTGAAATAAAAAGAAACATTGAAAAGCTCATTATAAAAAAGTTGTATAAATGATTAATAATGTGTTTAGTTTTTCCAGTTTAATAAATGTAGTGAAATAATGCTAGTGAACCTCAAGATCTTTCTAGAAGGCTTCCGTTGAAATTAATTGAAGTTTATATAGGACAAGTCATACAAAAAGAACAATGTATTACTTATATATGACATATAAATAACATTTGTTTTTATCACTTGTACTAACCTCAATAACATAATAATATCGAAATGTGTTCACAATAGTAGCGTTATTAATCAATCAATACAAAGAGTATTATAGTAAAGAGGAATTTTCAAATTCTATTTCGAATTTTACTTGTAATATAAATGTGAAATCACTAATTATATACATTTGTCTGAACGATAATCTTTTTTATTACAGTACTACCAGTTCACGGAATTCGCCATGTCATTGAATGAGATGGAGCGGGATATGCGGAGTCAGCTGTGCCCTACGGACAGCCGGCTGCGACCCGACGTGCGGCTCCTGGAGCAGGGTGACATCGATGCCGCTGCCGCCGAAAAGACACGTCTCGAGGACAAACAACGAGCCGCTAGAAAAATACTCAAGAGAAACGCCGATGGCTGGCAACCCAGGTCCGTGATTAAAAGTGAAACTGTTGAACAATTTCATATACTCAAACTTTTTGACTCTTAACACATTCCCATCGGGCTATTTACTTAAACTTGCCTATAAATCGGGTTAATTTTATGAAATTAAAATATTTCAAGGTGTGAATTTAAACTGCGGTTATTATAGTTTTTGAAGTTGAAATTAATCAGGATTTTCATTATTTTTTTTAAACTGTTTTATCTGGAAGATTGCGTATTAAGTATTTTTACGCATTACGTATTTTTAATTTTACATGTCGCAATGGGTGATATTAAATTAATAATTTAAAAGCATAATATGCTATATTATATATATTAGATATTATGCTTTTAAATTATATATATAGCTATATATTAGAGATTTTTATTAAAAACGAGTAATCTCGTTTCCCGATGGGAATGTGTTAATTACGAATATAAAATTACATTTTATAACGCAACGTGGTTTTTTATTTTTTAAATATTATATTACTAAAGTAAATATACTCCTTTCAACACATCAATATATGCGAGTTATATCAATATAACATATATATCGCTTGTTATTGCATGTTTCTAGTAGTCCGCAGTTCACGTTTTGTTAAATTAAAAAAAGTCCCTAACCCTCATGGAGCAAGTATCGCGCAGGGTAGCTAATAGAAATTGCATGCGTAGCCTATATGAAGAGAAAGAGAAGAGATGAGAAAGGTCGAGAAAGGCCTAGATCCAGCAGTGGACTACTGCACACTAATGACGATGATGATGATTTACTTTCTAAATGCCTGCTGAAAAGTTATTATTTTTTATAATTGACTGACTTAATAATGAAACTTTCCTTTACTTAATTGTATATATATTATTTTTAGATGGTTTAGTCAAGGCACAAATCCCTACACCAAACAAGAAGATTGGCTCTACAACGGCGGCTATTGGGATCGTAACTACCAACATTTGCAAGATGTTGACATATTTTAATGGAAATGTAAATTTATATATTCGTTAAATGCTACGCAATAATTTAGTAGTCATTCCTTTGAAATATTGCAGAAATGCTAATTGCATAATTCATTATAAAAATAATGAGTATTTTTATGTATAAGATATGTGGGCACAACTTTAAAACTTGCGACATTGCTATATACAAATTACGTATCAAAAATTTTTATTTGTCGATTTTAAAAATAATTGGACGTTATCAAGACTTGATAACTAGTCATTCGCTTTGCCGACACAAGAACACGCAACCCTTAAGCACACACACTTAAGCACCCGATATTTGAATACGCAACATATAAACACTAAGACATATCATCGCCGACTTATTTAAATATGGTTCCGGTTTTTTGTATTATAAATAAATAAATATTATGAGTTTATATCTTGATTGAGCATTATATCTTATTTGTAAATATACATATGTATAATCCTTAAATAAATAGAATCTGTGTTCGACTATATTACTTTCAACAACTATGTTATATAATTATATTATAATACTATTTATATACTTACATATTTAGTAAATTAAAACATACCACAGATCATATCTTTAATAGTTTATTATCTTACTTTATCCATTTTTTATTTTCAATAGTGTTTAATCAATTTTTTTTTACTTTGTCTACTGTTTTGATATTTATGTTATAACACTTATGTATTATTTACGAAGGGAAGAGCCTAGTTCCCCACAACACAAGGAATTGTGGGATTGTGGGATCTAATGATCTAATGTCCTATAACATATGTAAACTTTTTAAAAATAAAATTATTATTATTATTTTATTTTTACACCTACAAATTACATCATTACGTGTATTGATGTTTAAATGTAGCGTACTCAAATGTGTTTAAGTGACACGTGTTATGGTGTCGTTTAACCATTTATTTATATGTCGTTTAGATATTGAGTCAATAATATATTATATATCAGCACAATTGTAACATTGATTTTTTTCTTATTTTTGAAATAGAAATAAGCAGGCTTTCCAAGTAAAAAGCAAACTGCTTTTCAGACTATGCCTATCATTACTTTATGCATTATTAGCCTTAGACCGATCTCCAAGCGTGTCATATTATACCCTGTTTATAACTTGTTAAGTTGTTGTTAATAAATAATTTTTATCTTGTTAATATTTTCAAACATTTGTTACCTTATCTTAATTCCATCTTTAAGGTTGCTTATTTTACTTATATAAACTCCTTTGCAAAAAAACGGGCACCTTATAGGCATTGGCTTTTCTATGGATAATATTACAATTTTTAGTATATCATAAGCTTAGATGACTAGAATTTCTTTTTTAAATTTTTTTTAACACTTAAATCCTAGAATCGGTGTTTTAGTCAATGTAAACAAAAATCCGTGTAACAATGGACATTTTTATGGGTAGTTATATGCCTTCTCTGAACGGAACTTCTCTCTTGGTATCGAGGCCAGGTTCTTTGAACGGTTGAACAACTCACATTCAAACGCTGTGAGACGTAACATTGGCTACACCCCTCTTCCAGAATCGCTATATTTTTACTAGCTCTTATTGCTTTTTCTGCCATCACAATAGACACAGAGATTTTAAGTCACAATAACGCAGGATGATGTTACAAACATAAATTATTCTACTAAAAACAACAAGAGGTTAGTTTTAGTTGCCTTCTAACAACAAACCCGCGAAAAGTAAGTAAAAAGTCACCAACTAAAAAAGGGATTCTTTAAAAAAAAACGCTTCCAATTTGGAAAAACCATCTTCATACCCAGACTCTTTATTAAGTGCCTGTGACATAGTTTGGCTATTTAAACCTTTTTAGAATTAACTTTTTATCCATAATGTAGAAAAATCAAACCCCGTTTTTTGCAGAGGAGTGTAAATGTTTCGTAAGGTTTTTATTTTATAAGTATATATTTTTACTGTTTCTTCTGACTACTATTAGAATACCGACTACTATTATTATATACTTACTGCGTCTTAATTTTCAGGCATAATTATTGCAGTTTACACATTACATTTAAAGTCAGTGATATACGAGTATATTATATAACGATAGCCAAGGTTTTCTCAATACAATCAAACGTGTTATGTCGCACAACATACTTAAAAAAAGTTCGTCAACAGCTTGCACTTTGTACATGCAAAGCAATCAAAGATAGGTTACAAGCATTTTATCAAAACAACAAGGGTGAAAGCATACAAGGTTTTTAGAAGCAAAATATTTTAAATATAAAAGGATATCGATAGTAATTTGTTAACTTACTTCGCTGGCACAACAAACCATACGAACTCGCAGCTGTTCATTTTGGGCTGCCACTCGACAATCGCCAGTCCGAAGCTCGCTCAAGTCAGCGATTACTGCGTCGCTACATCTGTGTCTAGGGCGACCAACCGAACGTCGACCAGCCGGTATTGCCATATACACTCTTTTGGCCGAACGATCCTTTACCATCCTCTCCAGGTGACCGAGCCAACGGAGTACATGCTCCTTTAGTATTAGTTAGTTAAAAGAAAATAAATTTGTAATTCATTTTTTTTTGTCTGAAGTACATTTGGGGATAATGACGATGATTACTTGACGACTAGGCTATATGCTCATTCTTGTGATTCTATTATTAGAATTAATTACAATTATGTATAATGTAGTACAAAATGTTATTAAATCATTATTAAAAGCTACGTGTATTTTCAAAGGAAGGAAGGAGATAGTTAAATGTGTATATAACTTATATAAAATTTATTATTCATAAAATGAAACCTTCGTAATATTAAAAAATTAATGAAGGAATGAAATTATTACATGAACTTATTGTTGCGGTTTATAGATACATATATTTGATGCATTCTGTACAAAAAGAGTCAAGTATATTCGATTCATAATTAATAGGAATTATTTACGATGAATAATAATTTAAAAGGGTAGTAACATGCACAAAGGGTGACAACCTTCTTTTTTAAAAATAGGCAATACCTGTTTGTTATAATTCTCCTTAACCGTTACTGAGTCATATATTAATTTGTAAAATATATTTTATTTAACAAATTGCTAAACATTCATATATTTATAACAGCTAAGATAGAAATATATTAGAACCTTTTATGTTTTTTTTTGTATTTACAAGTAATAATGCAACTACTTTTTAAATTAGAACATGTCTTAATTTATAATTAAATGTCAATGTATACATGTCTGTAGATCTTGTTAATACGTGGTAGATTGAAATAAAATAGTATATTATTGTATTTAACTAAATATTATATAATCGTATAAATATTATAAAATAAATATTTTAAAATATACAGCTATAAATGTGTTCAAATATTTCACCACCACCCACTAGGAACAGAAAAATATATTAAACACAAAACAGAATAATTTATAACATTATAAATTACTAATTTATTTTTATCCTTGTGTTATCAAGGAACTGACTTTGAATAAAGAAATTTAAATTTCCGAATATTATGGATGAAATAGCCAAAAGTTTTATTTAATTTAAGTAACTTATTTTTATTAGATTTCTGGTTTAGTAAAGTAATAGCAACGTTATCAACAAATTATTCGAATGCCTGACAACAAAAATTCTTAAATTATCTTCAGATACTATATGGTACTATTTGAATCACCATAACAGTGATCACTTAAACGGTAATTCTAAATATAAATTTAAATGAAAACTGTTTGTACATCATAAACCTATAAATATATGTACATATTAACACAAATATTAGTCCAAAAAGCTAGTTTACTCTCCTTTGAGCTGAGGACGTAGGTCAGAACGCAGTTAAAAAAAACATTTAGTTACTTTACATGTAATTTATTTATTGTTTTCTTAATTTAATCATATCTCACAACCATAATTATGTATAAATATCATCAAACATCCATCAAAAATATTTATTGACTATAATTTTGTGATGTTTCATTTAAATATATATGTATATATGTATGTACAAAAAATGGCATTCATAAAAAACATGTATGGCATATTAAAGGAATTACAGTAACCATTTTCATACTAGAGAAATAATGTAATAAAATGTTTTTATTGTAACAATATTCGATTAACAATTATTGTTAAATATTGCATTATGTTTTTAATCTCAGTGTTAAACACGGCAACTTTTCAAAATCAACCTTGATTTAAAATATATTGAAGTTGTTCTAAAAGAAAAAAGAATATATATATATATATATATATATATATATATATATATATATATATATATATATATATATATATAATTATTGTTAGTGTAAACATTGTAAGCATTTATTAATAATTTTTTTCAGTATTTCGCTTAGTTCGGTATTCCTCAAATTCATCTCACGTTAAATAAGTGTTTGTAGGTACATACATATTTTCATATTATATATGTATGACGTTCCTTTATTCTTTTTAATATCACGGACATATTAAGTAATAAATTTAATATAAAGCAATACCCATATATATATATATATATATATATATATATATATATATATATATATATATATATATATATATATATATATATATATGGGTATTACACTTATTTAACGTGAGATGAATTTGAGGAATACCGAACTAAGCGAAATACTGAAAAAAAATTATTAATAAATGCTTACAATGTTTACACTAACAATATTTTCAACTATAAATAAGTAATTTATTTCTTTTAATTTTACTTTCATTTACAGCCTGTTATTTTGCAGTGTGTTCCACGTCCATGTTTCAAGACAGCTAACATTTCTGATGATTCGACTTTTCAAAGTAATATATAATATCCTTCTTATTTTACTATTGTTGAAAGTAGGAAACTATACCTACCTCTACTTTTGAAATATAATTTGTATGTATACCTCTTATATATAAAATTTATTGAAAACTGTAATATTATATATTACATATATCCGGCACATCCGGTAGCTAGAAGGACATTTGCTAGACAATTTTTAAAGCACTATCACATTACCCATGTGTCTAGTAACAGAGACAATATTGTACCTTTTATTACGAAATGTGCGGAGTGCACGAAGAAGTCCAGAACTTATTTAAATTAAAAAAATGACATCTTATCACTCTGAAAATATATATAATATATTACTTAATTGAACAAATAAGGTTTTTTATTAACAACAAAAATATATCAGTCAATTTATTATAGCAGACAAATTTATGCCTCTTTAATCTCATATACTAATTACATTATTACGCTCATATACTAATTTATATTACAAGTCTAGTAACCTACTCCATTTGTTGTTTACGGAATGTTCAGTCGAAAACTATTACTTTCAATATGGTAAACTGAACATTGATAATTTTTATATTTCTATGGATATATTATATTTTTTACTTTTTTCTTAGTAAACTAACCTAAGTATTATTACCCTGAATTCATTTATATTAAATACCTGAACAAATAAGGTTTTTACTAGCCAGAAAATTCAGTTAATATAATAAATTGCAGACAACTATAAACAAAGCTTATAAACTATTTTATTTTTTACAATGCTTTGAAATAGGTAACTTTTGCTTTATATCAGTTACAGTAAGAACTTTATTGCGCTTCTAAACCGGAGTCTAGGAAATCCTTCAGGTGCAACGGAACTTCTTTAGGAAACGTTCTGCAAATCTGAAAATAAATATTTTTGTTATAAATATACAGGCAAGTACATTTTAAAAAATTCAAAAATGTAATTTGAAAAGAATTATGAACCGCATGCATAAAAATTTTAAATTTTTTTAACTATGATTAAAGTCATCACGGCTTCCCATAAATTAACCTCTGGAGCGCAAAAATCTAATTCCAGCATTGAACTTTATGACACCCAAAGGACTTTCGGAGGGAATATTATAAATGATTTTTACCTGATTAATGTAATAAAGTGAACTGGGTATGGTAATTTCTGCATAATTTCTTCGCACTGCGTCAATGATTTTATCAGCTGCCATCTGAGGAGATACGATCTTCATCAAAGATGGAAACTTGATTTTTGGATTTTTGCAAAGTCCTGTGTCGACAATGTATGGACAGATAACTGTCATTTTGATCTGTAATAAATAGAATTAATGATTTTAAGATACATATTTTTTCTTTTACTAACAATGGAAGAAGGAAAGGAAGGAACTTTATCATACTTACGCCACTGAAATCCCTTTTGTCTTCTCTTAATTCTTCGTGTAAAGCCTCCATAATACCCCTCACGGCAAATTTGGTGCCACAGTACGGAACCAAATTACGAAGGCCAAGGATTCCAGCCATAGATGACATAGCTACAATATGGCCTCGGTTATTTTCCATCATAGATGGCAGAAACTCTTGAATAAGCTAAGAAAAAATAATGAGTAGTAATTAGTTAATAAGAAGAAACTCACATGAACAAATATTCTTGACGATAGAATAGAATAATATACACATATCGTCACCGAAAACGTCCATAAATTGCGAATGTTTTAAATACATTAACAATATCTACATATATAACCTGTTTAAATTTGAAATGTTGTTACAATATCTTAAGACATGTTATACTATCAATATCAGCCCGCGGCAGTCCTCACCCAAGGCGCGCCACTTAGCCCGATCTTCGGCTACACGCATCCAGTTTCTGCCAGCCGCCTTGCGCAGATCGTCGCTCCATCTAGCAGGAGGGCCTCCCACACTACGTTTGCCGAGTCGCGGTCTCCACTCCAGCACTCGTCTACTCCAACGATTGTCGGTTCTCCGACAAACGTGTCCAGCCCATTGCCACTTCAGTCTGCTAACTTGAAGAGCAATGTCGGTGACTCTGGTTCTCCGGCGAATTTCTTCATTTCGAATTCTGTCCACCAGAGAAACCCCGAGCATAGCTCTCTCCATAGTCCTCTGAGCGACTTTGAGCATGGCGAGGAGATGAACTGTCAGTGTCCACGTCTCGGCACCATAAGAGAGTACGGGCAGGACGCACTAGTTGAAGACTTTTGTCTTCAGACTTTGTGGTATGGGCGACGAGAAGACTTGACGGAATTTCCTGAACGCTGCCCAGTCCAACTGTATCCTTCTGTCGGCTTCTTTCTCGAAGTTGTCTCCGTCTAATCGCACTATTTGTTATACTATACTATGATAATAAATGAGTTTCTAACAACTACGTGATGGCGGAATACCCATCCATATATGAAGACAACGCTTTAAAGATCATAAAACCATTGCAGGAAGGTATCGGTGCAAAATATTTGGCTGTGCAATCGCTAATCCGCTTGCTTGGCGTAACGTCCAGTATTGGACTGCTACAGACCGTGGATGATTTTGATACTTTTTTTTTTAAAGAAGACTAGCAATATTTCTAATATATAATACAGGACTTTTGTTAACTATTCCAGTAAATCTTGTTAGGTTATGGTTCACAGTAGTCAAATGGAAGATACATTACCATATGGTGCTTATTATGCTTCTGTTTAAAATTTCATTATCACAAATATACAGGAAGGGAAAATGATTGTTGGAAACGGAAGGGTTATAATTTTTACAAAAAATAATCCAAATTCGCTTAACTCACCCAAAGTTGAGCAAGTACATTGACTTCGAAAACATTCCTAATCTCCTTTTCACTAGTCTGCAATAAGGGCTTGCAGGGCATAATGCCGGCGTTGTTAACAAGCATTGTGATGTCACCCACCTCCTTCCGTATCTTCTCTGCTAATGTTTTGATAGCGTGACAGTCTGTGACGTCACATCTAGAAATATATTTAAACATCTGTCAGTTAATCTGTGTAAAAGCAAATATATTTTCTACTAAGCAAAATATTGGTGCTGTACTATTTTTTATGGGATAGGAAGGCAAACGAACAGGCGTATCACCTGATGGAAAGCAATCAACGCCGCCTATAGGCATCCGCAGCACCATAGGCAGTGCGGTCTTAATTCTCCGGAACTCGGCCGCTCACCGTACGAAGCGCGGTAGCTAAGCTACCACTACGCCGGTTTTTTGCGGGATATTTCACACTATATAGCACTCATATTTCACAGTTTTTAATTTCATTTAACAAGAAGTAAAAGTTTAATGATGTAGCATTATTAAACGTTTCTCAAAATCAATTTTACTGACGATTTGTCGTTATTTGTTATGTAATTAATTTTTCATTAGTGTAATAACGTAGTAAGTAACGTAAGTAACGGGTAATGTACATACCACGATATAACACTAACATAAATCATTAGAGGTTCACCACAAACATCTGGCGTGTACTCAACCAACATACCTTTTGAAAACGTGTACGAATAATAAAATTCAGATAGAAATGTAATATAGTTTGACATTTACATGATCCACAATCCCCCCGCTAAGCGTGTAAATTGCGGCAAGACCCTTCAACGATCGCTAGATGAATGCTATGAAATACTATAAAAACTATGAACTACTCAATTTAATTATTGAATCTAATTTGGTACAGATAAATTTGTCACAAAGTTGTTCAACAAAAGTTTATTGAAAATTAATTTTATATGCGTCTTCGACATGTGTTGATGTTACAGTAGAAGTGCTCAGAATATGAGAACAATATGTATGTATATTTTAAGAACTGCCAATTTTAAAGATAGTAATAAATGCAAAATCTTCTCTAAAATTGAATATTATTTAATGTAATTTATTATAAATTGAATTTTGCAATTATATTTAATATTTACGTAAAATATCTCAATATCTATACTATAGGTAACATATTTTTTAACTTACTAATTCCACGTTCGCATGCGTACATATTGATTGATAAATGACGTGCTAATATATTCGATGTTACCAAGGTTAAGTGTAGTATATACAAGTTTATTATAAATGACATTTACAAGACCTGTAATGCAAATGTAATTGTAATTAATTGCTTAATAAAACTTGATTATTAAAATTGTTGAAACTTCTTAAAAAAATATATAAATTTTTAGTAGGTACTTTACGATGATTAATATTTATAAAAACGTTAAGTGAACATCATGCTTAAGATTTAGCGTTTCCATTGTTCGATTGCGATCTACTAATTAAGAATCTTAAATGTAAAAAACTGAAAGTATGCAATTTCTTTCAGTTTTTTTCTCTCTTAATTAGGAATATTTATATTTTAACATTGTGCTAACGATTTACGTTTCAACGTCTTTTAACATTTTTTGTAGATTCATCAGGGTCATTTGAAATTATATATTTATGATATTTTCATATCAATATTAATCGTTTATCGGCTTAGTAGCCAAACATTTCCATTTCATTGGCTCCGAAATAAAACGTGCGGATTCGATTTTCGCATCGTGATACGTATTTATTCCGAGTCTAAGTGCCCCGTTCAATAAGTGTGGTGGTTAGTAGTGGGACATATGTATATATGTATAATGTAGACTCTATAAAAAAAATTAGTTTATAACGTCGGTCCGCTTTGTGTCTTAAATGATCTAGATATTATTGTTTACAGTTAGGCTATGAAAAAATTGAAACTATAAATAAGAGACTATTATTATTAAGATAATTATTTGTCCGTGAAGATGCCTCGTGTTGGGGCGAAACACGTGTCGTTTACAAGATGGAAAAGTGATAATGTGTGTTTGGTGTTGTGTATAGTGGTTGGTGGGTGGAGAGTTGATGGCCGATTTTCGGTAAGTTTTTGGTTTAAGTTCCAAATAAATCCACTAAACCCAACGGAAAAACACACATTATTAATTTTCTGTTATTGTTTTGCTTGTCGCGGATCTTAGCTAAGTAAAACTTTTGACTGTCCATATAGTGATGGATTTCCGCAAAGTAACGCCTGACTCCATTAATAATTCACAATATGTCTATCACATATTTGACTTTGACAGAATTAATGGAATATACAAATAATTTGCAGCTATATTAAAATAATATACATATATGAACTTTGTTATATTTGTAGCTATAGAAGTCTCAACATTATATACACGTCTCAAATGCATAACAAATAGCATAATTGCCATATGTGCCAGAGTAGTGTTATATGGCACCAACATAAAGTAATGTTAATTTTCAAAAGTGGTTACAATGATTTAAATTGTTATAAATCTTGGTATGCAAAACTTTAATTTAAACTGCTGATATTAGTACGTTAATATTGTATGGTTTAATTTATTAAGTTGCGGTTGTGTAAGGTTAAACAATAACCTACTGGTATGCATATGCCTTTCCCTCTTGGGCTACGATCATGTCGACTGTTTCTTTGTTCCCGGCCGGATTGATGTCTACGCACACGATTACTCCACCGAGTTTCCCGAATCGAAGGGCTACTTCACGACCCATTCCGTGTCCTGCACCAGTTATCTAAAAACAATGAAATTTATTTATATTTTATACATTATGTACATTATCTTATTCTAAGTAATTTACACAAAAATAAAAAGAGACACAGAAATTAAAAAGAGAAGTCTATACCACGCAAAAATTGAAAGCAAACAAAGGTGAATCCATGTCGATGATGTGCAACAGGTTGGAGTTAATACGTGGTGGCTCATATTTTTTAAAAAATCAATGTATAAGCTATGTGAAATGGAACACATTTCCACTAGGTAGTGAAAACATATACACAATATTATATTATTAATACACAGCGTCGTTAAATCGATTCGTTAGGTCGATTGACATATGATGTTAGCTCCAAAATAAAACAAAATAATTCGATAAATTCTTCCTTCACTATAATAAAGTGCAGTTAAAGAAATGTTCCGCATTATAGATTAAAAGATATTCATAAGGACTCAACTATATTTTTTGAGTAGAACACTTTTTTGAAAGTGCAATTCCATAAATACACCAATAAATAAAAACTAACTCAGTGCACCATAATGCCTGGCTAGTATGGCAATCCTTTCTATGCTTTATATAAAGTAATTGTCCGCCAAGTTCTGCTAACAATGACGGTATTCCTACCTTATTCAAGCTTATGAACAATTAATGTGTTACTGTACATACGAGTATTATCTCTCCTTTAACACTCTTGGGTTCAGGCGGAAAGAAGAACTTGAATATGGCCATAATCCAGGTGATATTCATCTTGATAGTCAGGACCAACACCTCTATTGCTAGCATAATGCCGTTGTACACCTTCATTGCTATGCCTTGCTCATCCGTCCTGCAATTAAGGATAATTGTTTAGTATGTATATATATATATATATATATATATATATATATATATATATATATATATATATATATATATATATATATATATATATATATATATATATATATATATATATATATATATATATATATATATATAGTAGTTTCGGGTTTTATGGCCAGTCTTATTTTCTCTGACACCAACCAACATCAGCGGTGGACACATTCACCATATTGTTGCGCCCCTTCCCTTGACTCCTTCACTCGATTCCTGCGTTGCAGCGACTACACGTGTGTCCGGTGCATGCGACGATCGAAAATTACCTGATTTGATGTTATTTTTTGGTAAGTTTTACTCATTCATGTACAGTGTTGTAAACTTTTAATTAATAGTGTGGTCATATTTTTTAAGCACACACATTAACTAGTTTTTAATTTAGAATTTTATTCGTCAAAAACGACTATACGGCCATTATGGCTCAGTACGTAGGTGGGTAATATGGTCTACCGTGCCATATTGGTCACTCATAATATAAATCTTTCTACATACCATTATTTTTTTTCTATAGGTTATACCTCCACGAAAACCAATTTCACAAAGAAAACGCCAAACTTGGTGCAAGTCGACGATGAAAAAGGCAATCGAAAATATACGAAATAAGAAAATGGGCTCACTAAAAGCTTCCAAACTGTATAAAGTACCTCGAAAAACTAAGACGATGGCAGCTACAATAGATCTACCAACCGTTACAGCGATCCAAAAGGAATTTCATTTGCCAGGATAAAGGGATTTAATAAAGAAAGTGTGGACCATTTCTTAAATATTTATGAGAAATTGATAGATGATTACAAGTGCCCTACAGACAAAGTTTTCAATGTGGACGAAACTGGCATAAATATTGTTTCATCCCAAATGCTCTAGGTTCTGAGTCAAAAGGGGAAACAACAAATTGGTGCTTTAATATCTGCTGAAAGGGATAGGCTTTGATAACTTGTGTGATAAATATGAGTGCTGGAGGAGGAGTCGTTTTTTCCACTCATGATTATATTCCAGATAGGATGTTATATATGTGTTGAGGCTATGTTTCTGATGCGAAGTTTTTGTATTGTGATTATCGCTATTCTATGAATAACAGAGGTGAAATATAGGTTCAATGCCTATGTTGAAAATTATCGGCTCATGAAGAATGCTCAAGAGAGGAAACAGACGTTTTTTTTTCTGGGAATTTTATTCTGCAAAATAATGCAAATTTATTTTTATATTTTATTTGTTATGGTGGGCAATATGGCTCACTTCATTTGTGGCCAATATGGCCCTAGGCCATATTATCCTACTACGTTTAAAGATTTTTTAAGATTATTCAACATGAACAAAACCGTTTATTTAAGTTATGTTTTGAAGTTAATAACCTTAAATATATAATTGTTGATTACTATTAAGTTCAAAGGACTGATTTAATAAAAAAAAAAACTGTTTTATCTCATAAATCTGGTATTTTATTTAGAAAAAGGCTTATGGATATTACCCGAAGTTACTATCTATCACGGACATATTAAGTAATAAATTTAATATAAAGCAGTACCTATATATATATATATATATATATATATATATATATATATATATATATATATATATATATATATATATATATATATATATATATATATATATATATATATATATATATATATATATATATATATATATAAAAATCTCTCTAATAATGACAATAAAATTATCATTATACTTAGTCACATAATTTATGGAGGAAATTTTAAAAAGAAATTCATTTGAATTTGGTGTCAGCTACTGCCAATCCGCCTTCGAAAGCGTGATGGGTCTATGTCTATTCCTCCAAAAATCAATCGGCCCCATGCCCAGCAGTATCACATATATGAATTATGTAAAAAACAGTACCAGAAGAACCTCAGCTTTAAGTAAAATATATTAAAAATTTTCAGACAAATAAAATTAGCACGGACTTTTCCGTCCAACTTACATCAGTGACATTGAGTTTTATTTCATTTATGCATATATATGCAATACGTATAAATCCATTAAAGCGTATTAGTGGAGTGATTTGAAATAAATGCGTGTATCACGATTTTTTAAATTGAATCTTAAAGTTTTTTGAAGGTTTGAAAAGTAAATAGATTTTTTTTTATTTAGGACACATTTTTTTACAATGACTAAAATTAAAAACTTATTAATATTATAATATACAAATAAATAAACAAAACAAAAAGAAAATAATTTTAATCTAACAAGTGTCATAAATTGGTTCTTGCTCAGCATATGCCAGGCGTTCTATTGAAGCACCTGGTAGAATAGCCATCATTTTATCAAGACGTAATGTGACAAGCTGACACTACATTTCAAGATACTTTTTCTTTTCTTTTCTTTGATAGCAATTAGTTAAAACTATTATGCCAGTGTCAATTAAAATGGAATAATATCAAATTACTTGAAATGTCTAGTCAGCTTATCACGTTACGTCTTGATAAAATGGTAGCTATTCTACCAAAACCTTCTATGGACTTATTCAGTCAACTTAAAAAGTCACGATACGTGCATTTTTTTCATATCAGTTCACTTCTAAATATTATATAACACGCCACCACAATTAAACAATATAACTGATAATAATATAAGATGAAATAAAAACACAACGTCACTGATGTAAGTTGGCGGGAAAAGTCCTCAAAATACTTGATATTATTGTATTTTACTTGTCACTAACGTTATAGTTACAACTAATTGGCATCAAAGAAAAGAAAACTAGCACAATACACTACATAAGCACAATGACTAGCACAGCACAATATATAATTAAAAATATTATTCCTTACTTAAAAAATGTAATAGATGTTGCAAATAAATATTAAATCATTTTAGATATAGGTTTCATTTTATTAAAGTTTAAACATAAATACAATCACTATTAAATATTCATAACTATTGATTATTCACAAAAGATTCAGCATGCATCAAAATATAAAAGGAACACAGAAGTAGGAAACGACATATTATAGTGCCTAGTTTAGATTCTAAGACAATAGCTTTGTGCCGTGTGTACATAACATGCGCAGCATTAACAAAATATTTTGTAAACTGAATACTTTTCCTAGTATAAAACATAGCCAATGATTAACTGAACACTCAGACAGCATAATGTACATATTTATCGATGATTACTTATTTTACTTAATGTAAAAAAAAGGTTTAGAATAACTTTATCAATACCATAGATATTCACGTCATTATAGAAATAATTAATATATTATATAATGTCTTCAATTTTTTTAACTAAGTCTCGCTGTTTGTCATTAGATGGCTCTAGCAGTAAGTATTGGTCGATTTT